>KV002021.1:124439-162072 GCA_001598015.1 Dorcoceras hygrometricum | reverse complement strand
TAGACTTGGTGATGGGTTTGGATCCGGCCCAACGGGCTCGGGTCCAACGGATGAACATTCGGTTCATCTCCATCACCGAGACTTCATCGTAACTCCGATCTCCGATCAGATCGGACCGATCGACTCAGTTTCCAAAACTGAATATTATTATCTGAAAAACCATTTTTCAGAACCCCAGTGCAAAATGACCGTTTTGCCCCTCAACATCGGCAAATCACGATTTGACTACTGTTGACTTTTTAGGAAGTCGCACTCCCAAAATCCTCTTTGTATGCTCAACACATTGAGCTGAGTATCCGTGCGGGAATCTCAAATCTAGTACTTGTGTGACCCTCAATGGTTCAGGGATACAGCTAGCCGTGGGCCCACAACCATTGTGGCTCCGGAATCATAATTCCGGACCTGCCCAACAGATCATGGTAAAGCATCTAGCAACATCGCCCCATGATCCCCTAGGTATCACTGATAGTGCCTGCAAGAACCAGTCGGTCGTGGTTAGCGTACAGTACGGTCCTTTCAATCCATATATCCCGATCAGATCAACGACCATTGGTAAATCGAGAGTCGCTATAGATCAGATAGCCATGCATACATCTTGGAGATCGAATAGTGACATCGCGAGTGTAACTAGGTAAACACATTTACCTAAAACACTTCTAGTACTCTGGCCAGAGATTTATACACTATTATCCCCTCAGATAGCATAGGATATCCACGCATGTCTGCGAGCGATGAATCCTCGACAACGATGCATCGACTCCTACATGCATCGGGGTCTCACCCAATCCCGACGCCTTATGACCCCAAGTGAGTCGGCAAACGGGTCAAAGTGAGACGCCTATCATGTAGAGCCTCAATGACGTTTCGAGTCGTGAGGACTAATCAGTACAACCAAGACCTCGGACTTATCCACTCGACAAATGGTAACCACTTGGAAAGTCCGAACGAGGGTAGTTCGATAGATCACCAGGTCACTATCTATCTGCATGCTCAGAACATCACAATGTTCCCTACCAATGAAATGGTACTTCGCATCGTAGATACTAGTCTCGAACTCGGGTGGCCTTATCCTCATTTTTACGGCCCAATCGACTAGGAACATGTTCAGAATACACAGCGACTATTAGACGTGTTTCATGATAGCCGTCATACCCACGATCACATCTAACATACGCTCTAGTGCATTCTAGGTCTTTACTCAACGCAATTGTAAATCATTACACACATAATGAAAGTAAAGAAAGCCATATAAAAGAATGCGAATATCATATATAAAGACTGTTTGTACAAGAGTCTATAAAACCCACACGCCACAAGTTGGCTAGTTGGGCATCTACTCTAACACAGCAGTGGTTCAAAGATTTATATACCAAGTGCTGCCCAACACTTAGTGTCAGGACCCATGCTACTAAATAGAGAATATAGCACAATTAAGCACATAATCACGGAAGCGTAAAATCGGGCTTAAAAATTTATCGAAAAAAAATGGGCCTGAACTCAAAATCGTCAGTCAAAATATTCATAGTCAAAATACGAGTCGACTCAAACTCATATAAAACAGGTAACAATAATAACTCAAATCATAAATAGATCCCCAATACATAAAAACACGGGGCATCCCCCGGTTCAATACATTATAAAATAAACTGGGACTCAAGAGAACGGGGATCGACCAGCTGGCACTCCACTCGATCCAGATTGGTTACCTGAAGATCCTGCAAATGGGTAACACAGACCAAAACAACACAAAAGCAGGAAAACAAATACGGGGTCAAGCCTCAGTACGAAGAGCCATCTAAAACAGCAATCAAGCAACATGCTATAAATCAAGTCATGAAATGCATGTGGCTGCCAAAGGAATCAGTCATCAAGTCCGGTTAATCATCTGGAAAAAATCATCTCAAGTCAGCCTCTATACCACGCACAGCCAAGCAGCCGGTGGAAATCATCGGTCCGTGATATTCCAGCCCATCAGCCATCACAGCTCGATGGTATTCCGATACGACAACTCCGTCGATCACCACTCCGATGATAGTGTTGGACCATTCGGGCATGAATACTCAGTCAGCCGGTCACAACGTGTCTTTCAATCAGGTCATCAATCGATCGAATGGCTCAATATGTTTGCATGTATGACAAAAATTCAAATCTGATTTCCACATGCACAATCAACGCAAAATAGAACAAACAATCAATGAATTCATCAATTCAGTTTCACGTAATTCACATAACAGCCTCTCAACAGATTTCACAACTCGAAATATAGTCATGTTCAAGCTCACAGCCATTTAGAGCTGCTCCAATTCGTACCTTCGAGCCTCAAATACCTCAAAAGATTCGAACAGGGCACCGCAGAACTCACGGCCTGAGAAAACATATTTCTCCTGGTTCGAAATTCACGGCAGAAGGCTTCAAGGAGCTGAAATATGTGCAACAAGGCAAAGCTCAAAACCGAGAAGAAACTCTAGTTCTATTCATCTATGCAGGTATTAACAACAAGGAAAAGCTCAAAACCGAGAAGAAACTCTTACCCAGAAGCTCGAAAGAGCTGAAGAACGAACGTAACAGATTTTTCAGAAATCTTCCAACCTCCAGCAACTTCACGTTTCCCTTCCAACGCTGATTCAGGGTCTCAAATGGGTAGTAATCGAACGATCTAGAAAAGGGGAATTCAGCGCCACAAAAATAATCCAAAATGAAGGCTGAAAATGATGGGAATCTAACGGAGAATGTTCGAATGAACATTGTCGGTCGAGGGTTTCAACATAGAAGAGGATAAGAAATATCGGGTGGAAAATGTTCTAAGTGTCAACACTTGAATTTAAATCCTCTACTCAATCTCTATCGAACAAAACAAATCCCGACTAAAACAGATCCCTGCATCTTTATATAGCGCCAAACAAATTCCTCGAACAGCGCTTAAAACACATCAGATTTCATAGCGCTAATGCTAACACTCGCGCGCTAAACCAAACGACATCGTATAGGTGACATCTGAACGCTCCAACGTTAACATGTATCAGATCCCTCCGCTCGCACAATTCAAATCACGCTAAGTGCTCACTAGCCAAAACTACGACGCACCACTTAACGAAACGACGTCGCACCTGAGACATCTGAAACATAACTAACGCTCATCGCTGAATCAGATCTCTACCACGTACCGTAGCTAGCGTTCAACACCACTGAAACAGATCTCTCATCTGTACACACTAATCCACCAGCAGTCAACTCCTCAATTGACCAACATGACATCTGCTCATGTCACACGCTAGCGCTAACAGATCTCTCACTACTCTCCAATAGCGTTGACACGGGTTGACGTCTGCTTACTCCGCCAACCAGATCCCATCTTAAAGCGAGACATCTGAAATTGCGAAACGACAGCATATAGCTTCTAGCGCCAAACTCAACTATCATATCTCTCTCTCCTTGGCAGATCTCTCACTCCACCAGACTCCACCAAAACGATAGCGTTTCACTAAAATTTCACGACCACTCACGCAAACGTCCAGGGACTCAGATCTCACCCAAAACGACAGCGTTCACTTCTAAACGCTAGGGAATCAAATTTCATTCACAATTTCACCAATTCAACTCCATTTCTCAAACAGATTTCACCCGAAAGAAGCTTACAACTCGAAGCGCAACATCTCAAGGAGAATTCAAAAAATAATCAACCAGACTTCACAAAATCTAAAGTCTGAAATCTGAAATCTGAAAATTCGAAATTATAAAATCTCGTGACTAATCCTACACGAATCCGATTAATCACTATTTCGAATTCTCAATCCTCACATTCTCCCCACCTTAAGATATTTCGTCCTCGAAATCAAAGGCAAACACAGGGAAGAAAATCAATCAAACATTGAAATCAAACACAAACATCTAAACAAGCTCGAATCAAAGCTTAGAAATTACATGGAATTTACACTATCAGTGCTCAAACAGATGAGGCCACTCTTCTCTCATCTTCTCCTCAACCTCCCAGGTAGCTTCCTCTCGGCCATGCTTACTCCATTGGACCATCAATAACGGAATTATCTTGTTCCTCAGCTACTTCTCCTTCCTATCCAGAATCTGCACTGGATATTCTACATAGCTCAAGGCAGAATCCATCTCAACTTCGTCGGTTCTCAACACATGGGACGGATCTGGCTCATACTTTCTCAACATTGATACATGAAAAACGTCATGTATCGCTGCTAACTCGTCAGACAGCCTCAATCTATAAGCCAACTGTCCAATTCTCTCAACAATCTCAAAGGGACCAACGAATCTAGGAGCTAATTTGCCTTTAAATCTGAATCGCATAACGCACTTGAAAGGATAAACTTTGAGAAATACTCGATCGCCAACCTCAAACTCCAAAGGTCTGCGTCTTCTGTTAGCATAGCTGGTAAATCTATCTTGTGCAACCTTCATTCTACTTCGAATCAAACCAATCTGATCTTTCATATGCTGCACAAATTCAGGGGTAGAAAGCTGTTTCTCACCAACTTCTTCCCAACAAATCAGAGTTCTGCACTTACGACCATACAACGCCTCAAATGGAGCCATCTCGATAGTCATCTGGTAGCTGTTATTATACAAAAACTCAACCAAGGACAAGGAATCCTGCCAGCCACCACTGAAATCCATCACGGCTCCCCGCAGCATATCCTCTAAAGTCTGAATGGTCCGCTCAGACTGACCATCTATCTGTGGGTGATAGGCTGTACTCATAGCCAATCTCGAACCCATCGCTGCTTGCAGACTCTTCCAAAAACAAGAAGTGAACCTTGGATCTCTGTCAGACACTATCGAAACAGGAACTCCATGCAATCTAACCACATGGTCGATGTAAAGTTTCGCCATTTTCTTCATAGAACACCTCACATAATAGGTAATGAAATGGGCTGACTTCGAGAGTCGATCAATCACCACCCAAATCGCATCACATCCCCTACTCGATCGAGGTAGATGAGTCACAAAATCCATGGCGATGTGCTCCCAATTCCATTGGGGCACCTCCAAACTCTGTAGCAATCCACCAGGTCTCATTCTCTCAGCCATGACCTGCTGAAAATTCAGACACCTAGCCACAAAACAAGAGATGTCGCTCTTCATGCCTTCCCACCAGTAGTGAGACTTCAAGGCATGATACATCTTCCTCTCGCCCGGATTCATTATACCGGCCACAATGCGCATCGTTCAGAATGGTCTCCTTCAAATCGATCAAGTTTGGAACCACTAATCTTCCTCTAAATCTCAGACATCCATCAGAAGTAACAGAGAAATCATTAGACTGACCACTTCGGGCTTTAATCTTCAACTCATGAACATATGGATCAGTCCTCTATGCCTCCCTGATGTCACTCACAATCTGCAGTTCTACCTGAATCGAAGAAACCATGAAGTACTAATCACCAAGTTGGAATAGCCAACCAGAAGTACTCAACTGCTCGTAGACTCTCGAGACACTCAAAGACGAAAGCATCGCAGGCTGGGTCTTCCTACTCAATGCATCGGCAACCGAGTTCATCCGCCCAGGCTGATACTGAATCTCACAGTTAAAGTCTTTGAGCAATTCCATCCAACGTCTTTGCCTATCAGATCAGACTGCGTGAAGATATATTTCAGGCTCTTGTGGTCGGTGTACACCACAAATTCTTCACCAAAGTCTTTGAGCAATTCCATCCAACGTCTTTGCCTATCAGATCAGACTGCGTGAAGATATATTTCAGGCTCTTGTGGTCGGTGTACACCACAAATTCTTCACCATAAAGATAATGCCGCCAAATCTTCAAGGCAAACACTATCGCAGCCAACTCCAAATCATGAACAGGGTACCTCGTCTTGTGAGGCTTCAATTGTCGAGACGCATAGGCAATCATGTACCCGTTCTACATCAGAACTCATCCCAAGACATTGAGAGAAACATCGGAGCACACAACGAATCCTCCGGATCCAGACGGTAGAGACAAAACAGGAGCAGTAGAAAACTTCTCCTTCAACGTCTGAAAACTTTACTGGCATTCCTCAGTCCAAACGAACTTCCTATCCTTCTGAGTCAACTGAGTCAGAGGCCTGGCTATCGAAGAGAACTTCTCGATAAAACGCTTGTAATAGCCAGCCAATCCCAAAAAGCTGCGGATCTCGGAAACATTCCTAGGTCTCTCCCAGTTAAGAACTGCTTCGACCTTACTCGGATCCATCGAAATCCCTTGCACGGAAATCACATGACCCAAAAAGATAATTCGATCAAGCCAAAATTTGCACTTGCTAAACTTGGCGTACAACTGTGAGTCTATCAATCTCTGCAACACCAATCTGATATGCTCCTTATGCTCTCTCTCGATCCTCGAATACACTAGGATTTCATCTATGAAGACGATCACGAACCGATAGATATACTCGCTAAAGATTCGATTCATCAAATTCATAAAAACAGCTGAGACATTCGTCAACCCAAACGGCATGACAAGAAACTCATAATGCCCATATCTCGTCCGGAAAGTTGTCTTCGCCACGTCAGCGTCTCTAATCGCAACTGGTGATAACCAGAGCGCAAATCAATCTTCGAGTATACGACCGATACTTGCAACTGATCGAACAAGTCATCAATCCTCGGCAAAGTATACTTGTTCTTCACCTTAACCTTATTCAACTGTCGGAAATCCACGCACATCCTCATAGACCCATCATTCTTCTTCACAAAAAGAATCGGATCTCCCCAAGGCGACATACTCGGTCTGATGAAGCCCTTCTCCAAGAGATCTCTCAACTGATCCTTCAGCTCTTTCAACTCTGCTGGCGCCAACCGATACGGAGCTCTAGAAATCGGGGCGGTACCGGGCACC
Organism: Dorcoceras hygrometricum; assembly: GCA_001598015.1. NCBI lineage: Eukaryota > Viridiplantae > Streptophyta > Magnoliopsida > Lamiales > Gesneriaceae > Dorcoceras > Dorcoceras hygrometricum. Next base: position 155,230 of record KV002021.1, on the reverse strand, counting down.
AATTCAATACTGAAGTCGATCTCACGTCTCGGAGGGAATCCAGGAATCTCATTCCGGAACACATCGGGAAACTCTCGAACGATCGGGATGTCACTCAACTCCAATCGTGGCTCTTGGGAAATGTCAAGCACATAAATCATGAATCCAACATTATCCCACGATAGCAGTCTAAACATCTCCATGGCGGACACCAAAGGAATCTTCGAGCGCGAATCAGCACCGTATAACTCCCACTTCTCACCCGAATCAGGGCGAAATCTCACCACACCATGAAAGCAGTCAACAGTAGCCTTATAGCTAGACAATACATCCATTACCAATATGCAATCAAAATATCTGATTCCCAAAACAATCAGATTGGACACCAAAACATGCTCATCAAAACGAAGCACACAATCCAACACCACTTCACGGGACCACAGACTCGCACCAGCAGGGGTAGACACGGAAACAACATCACACAATGGGGAAGAACTCATCCCATTATCACAAACAAACATCTCAGAAATAAAAGAGTGTGATGCACCAGTGTCAAATAAAACTCTTGCAGGATATTCAAAATAGAGCATGTACCTGCTATCACTATGGTAGGCATCTCCTCAGCCTGCTCTCTCGTCAATGCGTTCACCTGGGCCTGCTGTGGAATCTGGAATTGAGGTCTCGAAGGGTAGACACGGAAACAACATCACACAATGGGGAAGAACTCATCCCATTATCACAAACAAACATCTCAGAAATAAAAGAGTGTGATGCACCAGTGTCAAATAAAACTCTTGCAGGATATTCAAAATAGAGCATGTACCTGCTATCACTATGGTAGGCATCTCCTCAGCCTGCTCTCTCGTCAATGCGTTCACCTGGGCCTGCTGTGGAATCTGGAATTGAGGTCTCGAAGGTGCTCCAAACCTAGAAGGCTCACGGGGTTGGAATCCAGATCACTGGGTAGGGGTAGGAAACTGCGGTCTCTGAGAAGAACTACCAACTGATTCCTACTGCGAAGGAACTGAAGACTGACCCCTCAACAAAGGACATACTCTCTGAAAATGTTCGGGCTGTCCACAGTTATGGCAATACCCCGGAACTACACGACACTGCGAAGTCGGATGACTTCCTCCGCACTGTCCACAAGACATGCCGCCAGAACCACTGCCAGAACCAGAACCCGCAGAACCAGAGGAACTCGAAGTCGCCTTCTTCTTAAACTGTTTCCCGCGAGGTCGAAACCTTTGGCGATTCGTCTGCTGCTGTGACCCCTGAGGAAAATAAAAAGATTGAGACGCATCCTGAACAGGCTAAAAGGTGCGTCCAATAGTCAGCCGAGTCGGAGCATCCTCCTCCAGCAAACTCTCCTCAATATCCACCGCTCAGTTCACTGCATCGATATAGGTCACAGGTGAACCAGACAAAACCATCCGGTACAGATCAGGCCTCAAGCCTTTCAGAAATTTGTTCCTCTTCGTCCTCTCCTGGTTGGCTACGTGTGGCACATAGATCAAAAGAGCAGAAAAATGTCGGGCATACTCAGCCACTCGCAAGTTACCCTGCTTCAGGTTGTCGAACTCTCGCTCGCGACTGTTATAGAAGGACTCCGGGGTATATTCCTGTCGGAATTCCTCACATAAGCTCTCCCAAGTGATCACAGCCCCACTATCACGAAGGATACGAGAAGTACCTCTCCACCAGTGTTGTTCTTTGTCTCTCAGCTGCAACACCGCCAGCTTCAGTCGTTTCTTGGTAGCGTACTCTAGAGTATCGAACAACTCCTCCATCTGAACTAACCAAGCCTCAGCCATCGTACCACCCTCAGCTGCAGAAAACGTCGGAGGGTTCGTCCACTGAAACCTAGCTAAAACCAACTCCATCTCGCCTATCTATCTAGTAATGTTCTCAACCTGATGAATATCATCATTGCTACCTACCCTAGACTCCTCCTCGGTACGTCTAGTCGTCCTACCTCTTCCTATCCTAGGTGGCATCTAAACAATTCTAGAGGTAAGATCTCACAGAAGATATATCACATAGACAGATAAAAGATCACATAAGTCACAGAGTCAATCAAAATCAAATCAAAAATCTAGGCCTAGACTCGAGTGTGATCAAAGGAAATCGAGCTTATCCCAGTTTAAGCTCTGATACCAAAAATGTCAGGCCCCGTGCTACTAAACAGAGAATATAGCACAATTAAGAACATAATCACGGAAGCGTAAAATCGGGCTTCAAAAGTTTTCGAAATAAAATGGGCCTGAACTCAAAATCGTCAGTCAAAATATTCATAGTCAAAATACGAGTTGACTCAAACTCATATAAAACAGGTAACAATAATAACTGAAATCAGAAATAGATCCCCAATACATAAAAACACGGGGCATCCCCCGGTTCAATACATAATAAATAAACTGGGACTCAGGACAATGGGGATCGACCAACTGGCACTCGGTCCAGCTTGGTTACCTGAAGATCCTGCAAATGGGTAACACAGACCCAAACAACACAAAAGCAGGAAAACAAATACAAAGTCAAGCCTCAGTACGAAGAGCCATCTAAAACAGCAATCAAGCAACATGCTATAAATCAAGTCATGAAATGCATGTGGCTGCCAAAGGAATCAGTCATCAAGGCCAGTTAATCTTCTGGCAAAAATCATCTCAAGTCAGCCTCTATACCACGCACAGTCAAGCAGCCGATGGAAATCATTGGTCCATGATATTCCGGCCCGTCAGCCATCACAGCTCGATGGTATTCCGATACGACAACTCCGTCGATCACCACTCCGATGATAGCGTTGGACCATTCGGGCACGAAAACTCAGTCAGCCGGTCACAACGTGGCTTTCAATCAGGTCATCAATCGATCGAATGGCTCAATATGTATGCATGTATGACAAGAAATTCAAATCTAATTCTACATGCACAATCTACACAAAACAGAACAAACATTCAATCAATTCATCAATTCAGTTTCACGTAATTCACATAACAGCCTCTCAACAAATTTCACAACTCGAAATATAGTCATGTTCAAGCTCACAGCCATTTATAGCTGCTCCAATTCGTACCTTCGAGCCTCAAATACCTCAACAGATTCGAACAGGGCACGTCAGAACTCACGGCCTGAGAAAACAGATTTCTCCTGGTTGGAAATTCACGGCAGAAGGCTTCAAGGAGCTGAAATCTGTGCAAGGTAGCTAATGTCTTAGCTCAAATCTGAATATTTATACCATAACACCAACGGCCAGAACTTATCTCTAGTTCTATTCATATACGCAGGTATTAACAACAAGGCAAAGCTCAAAACCGATAATAAACTCTGACCCAGAAGCTCGAAAGAGCTGAAGAACGAACGTAACAGATTTCTCAAAATTCTTCGAACCTCCAGCAACTTCGCGTTTCCCTTCCAACGCTGATTAAGGGTCTCAAATGGGTAGTAATCGAAAGAGCTAGACAAGGGGAATTCAGCGCCACCAAAATAATCCAAAACGAAGGCTGAAAATGATGGGAATCTAACGGAGAATGTTCGAATGAACATTGTCGGTCGAGGGTTTCAACAGAGAAGAGGATAAGAAATATCGGGTGGAAAATGTTCTAAGTGTTGCTCAACACTTTCATTTAAATCCTCTACTCAATCTCTATCGAACAAAACAAATCCCAACTAAAACAGATCCCTGCATCGTTATATAGCGCAAAACAGATTCCTCGAATAGCGCTTAAAACCCATCAGATTTCATAGCGCTAATGCTAACACTCGCGCGCTAAACCAAACGACATCGTGCATGTGACATCTGAACGCTCCAACGTTAACATGTATCAGATCCCTCCGCTCGCACAATTCAAATCACGATAAGAGCTCACTAGCTAAAACGACGACGCACCACTTAACGAAACGACGTCGCACCTGAGACATCTGAAACATAACTAACGCTCATCTCTGAATCAGATCTCTACCACGTACCTTCGCTAGCGTTCAACACGACTGAAACAGATCTCTCATCTGTACACATTAATGAACCAGCATTCAACTCCGCAATTCACCAACATGACATCTGCTCATGTCACATGCTAGCGCTAACAGATCTCTCGCTACTCTCCAATAGCGTTGACCCGCGTTGACGTCTGCTTACTCCGCCAAACAGATCCCATCTTAAAGCGAGACATCTGAAATCGTGAAACGACGGTGTGTAGCTTCTAGCGCTAAACTCTCTTTTGCCACCATAGCTTTTTCACTCTTCCCTTTTCGATATATCTTTTTATCCTTATTTTTCCTGCTGCTGCTACGGTCCAGTCGTTTCTTTTCATCTTGTTTTGGCTTATTGCAATCATCCATGAAATGACCAGTCCTGCCACTGGGGAAATGAGAAGGGTTCAGAGTTCTGCTTCCGTATGAATTTTCCAAATTTTCTGATAAGCAGAGCCATTGCATCCTTGCTCATCTCATCTGTCGATGGATTTTGATCTGGGATAGTAGCAGCCCGAGCTTTAGTTGGTTGAGATGTATATGGCTCCGTTTCGGCTTTGGTTTCTAGTTCGAACTCGTATTCCTTCAGGTTAGCAAACAAGTCATGTGACTCCAGTTTTTTCAAGTCTTTTGACTCCCTCATGGCCATAGTTTTTACATCCCATTCCTTGGGGAGTGCGCGCATTACTTTTAGGGCCAGATCTCTGTTGCTGTATGTTAGGACCGAAGGATCAGATCTCACCGCACAACTAAACTAGACAAAAGAACAAGGGCCGAGAGATCTGATCCTACAAATAAAATAAGGTGCAATACCTCGGGTTCTTTAACATATAAAATAGAGCACCGGAGACAGATCTGGTATGTAATAAAAACATGCGGAAAACACAAAAACTGAATCCTAATTTTAAAACTACTCAACGCAAACAGATTTCATTAAACATATGTAATGCAACTGTGCGTGTGTGTGAAATCTGTTATGCTATGCGTGCTAAGGTAAGTGCGTATGCGGAAGTACTGTAATTAAAAGAATACAATACGCTGCTGTTTGTTTTTAGAAGTTCGGAAATCAATATCCTACGTCTCCCCTTCTTCCGCCTCGGAAGGTTCCACTAGAAGATTTGATCTTACACCTCGTGTACAGACCCGATCCAACAGTCATCAGCTGCGAGAACTCCTAGACTAAAACATATGTAATGCAACTGTGCGTGTGTGTGAAATCTGTTATGCTATGCGTGCTAAGGTAAGTGCGTATGCGGAAGTACTGTAATTAAAAGAATACAATACGCTGCTGTTTGTTTTTAGAAGTTCGGAAATCAATATCCTACGTCTCCCCTTCTTCCGCCTCGGAAGGTTCCACTAGAAGATTTGATCTTACACCTCGTGTACAGACCCGATCCAACAGTCATCAGCTGCGAGAACTCCTAGACTCTATACCAACCCTCGGTTGTGTCAATCAATTCTTTTACGCCTCTGTGAGAAAGGCCACAGACACAGAGTTTTACGTCTTCGTGCTTGGATGAGATCTGGTTTTGCATTTTGGTTTTGATTCACTCTCTATACAATTTTGCACATCTCTCATGAATGTGTGAGTGAATCTCTGTGTGTGAGATTTTTACAGTGAACGCTCAACTCTCGAAATAAGGAAATCTCAAACACATGGGAAGTTGCTCTACAAAAGCTGATTTTGACTCAGCAGTCGAAACTATCAATAAGCTCCTCTCTAACGGTGGTCGACTTCTTCGTCTCTCTGTTTTTCTTCCCTCTCCATTTTTGCACTGTGCGTCGCATCATCAATCCCTCGATCAATCTGCTCAACATCATGGTCTTCAACATACTCCTGCCGGAAGGTCTCACAAAAACTGTTCCAAGAGATCCCAACGCCGGTCTCCTCCAAAGTACTAGAAGCGCCTCGCCACCAGCGCTCTGCAGCCTTCCTAAGCAGAAGAATCACTAAACTCAAACGGAGCTCATCATTATACTGACATCGATCGAAAAGAAAGATGACGTTCCGCAGCCACGAGTCCGCATCCTCACTGGACTCATCACCATTGAAGACTGGAGGGTTCATCCTCTGAAACCGAGCGATCACAACGTCCATCCGCTCCACCTAAGGAGGCAAGTCACCAACTTCCTCCTCCTCATCACTAACCCGAGTATGACTGCGAGCACTACACCTATCCTCGTTCTGTCCTGATGATTCCTCAAACTTCCCCCTACCTCTACCACGACGTCTAGGAGGAATCTACGAAAATACTCAACAAGATCAAGCAAAACAGAACAGATACGGCATAGATAGCATATAACACAGAAATATGCAGCACGTAGTCACATAGTCAAGCACACGTAACACACAACACTGTGCCTAGACTCGAGTGTGATCAAAGAAATTGAGCTTATCCCAGCTTAAGCTCTGATACCAAAAATGTCTGGCATCGTGCTCTAAACAGAGTAAAATCATATAAACACATGCGGAAGCTATCAAAAAGTGGGTAAAATTTTCTCTTTTGGCCTGACGGTTTAAAACGATAAAATTTAAAATAAAGCGATACTCCAAATATATCCCAGTTTATAAAAACAACCAACAGTATAGCATACAACAACAACCACATGTATCAGACGCCAACTACGAAATACAATAACGAAGCGTAGGGCATCCCCCTGGCTAACTGATACATATATATAAATATACTATACGCAACTAGGACACGCTAACCACCTCCTGGGGCACCACCAGCTAGGTTATAACCACGACCAGCTGTAAAACCTGGGTTCCCTGAAAACAACACAAACAAGGAAACAAACCAAGCCCCAGAGGGACATGGGGTCAAACCCCAGTACGGAGAGCAACAGATACAGCTAAAAGAATGCATAAGATAAAATGCAGATGCTATGCATGAGACACCGGGTAACAACGGAGGGCTCAACCAACAAGGGAGCTAAGGAACTCAAGCACAGCTCCAAGAATCTGCAACAACAGTGGCCACGGGGTGTGTTCACAGTGTGGTAATGAGCCACTCGCCGTGATACAACACCCGAATACCAGATGCATCAAACAACTCAACCTGCCGTTGCCTCGCCCATGAACTGTGGTAGTTAGCCACTCGGCGCATGGTGGCTAACGATCCCAGCAGGGAGATGAGAGTGCGGTATTGCCGCTCGCCCTCGCATCCTGGTAATCAACAACATCAATAGAAGATACGAACAATGGCTGCAAAAAACGATACACAAGGGATCTGAAATATGTGTGAACAAATGCGTGTATGCAATTCACATGAAACAGCTAGAATAAACACCAATGCTCAGCAAGCAATACACATATAGGTTCACCGAACATCCCAGCAGCCACGCATAATATCTCACGCCAATTCCAAGCTACATCAAGCTCAAATCCGTACCTTATACTTTTGTGCAACAATTACTACAAAACAGGCCCGAGAGATCTGGATAGCAACCTGCACTACAAAACGCACAAACGGGCAGCAAATTCGCGTTCCTCGCCAACCACAGCCTCCAACAGTGGTATGGAATGATAGAGATTCGCAAGAGGAGTCCAACGCTACCTCGAACGTATCAAAAAACGGCCAAATACGATGGGAATTGCCGGAGAAAAGCTACGGTGAACAGTAAACTAGGGTTCGAAGTGAAGAACACAATCGAGGAATATATTCTAAGTATGGAATCTGGTGCTCGAAATCAAAGACCAAGTCTTCCTTAAATACATCTCGCAAATGCTGGTTAAATTATCCACCGACATAACCAGCAGGCACCAATAAACAAATACAACCAGCAGGTACAACGAAACCAGCTGCTGAAACCAAACAACATAAATCAAAAAGACGTCGTAGAACACTACCTACGACTGGTTCTCAACCAAAAGCTGGACAACCAGACGACTGGTTTATACATCGCGGGAAATCTCCAAAAGCTGGTACCAGCCGCAACATATAAAACGCAGCGTTGCAACTAATCAAAACGACGTCGCACAACTGACGTCATCCAGTCGCTAGCTCTCGCGCAATACCAGCTGCAAGCTACAGTAGCGAACAAATCTCTTGCAGCTGGACAACCAGTCGCAACATCCAAACGACGACGTTTCCTTCTCGCGCGACAGGAATGTTGACCCGCGTTGACATCTGCTTCGACTGGACAACCAGCAGGAACACACGCGACCAGATCTCACACTAGCGTTACACCAAAACTACGTCGCTCCAACTAATCCAAACGCTGTCGTTTTGCCCTTAATGCAAAATACACAAATGCAATGGCTGGATACAACACGCTACCAGCTCTCACTAAACACAAATGCATCCAGCTTTCACTAAAACGACGGCGTTTAGGAATCTCACGCCAAAACACGCTACGACTGGAATTTACAATTCGACCAAATTTCTCAATAAAACCAGCTTTCAAACCAAAAACACAACTTAAACATTCAAACAGAGATCTTAAGCCACCAAGAATCTCTAATCACCGATTAATCTTAAACACAAATCCAGGTCTCACACCAGCTTAGGCGTCCCCTTACTGTTTCAGCTCGATATTTTCGACCATATCTGTCAGGCCTCGTGCTCATATCAGAGATAAAACATACAAACACGTGCGGAAGATACTAAAAAGCGGGTAAAATTTTCGCTTTTGGCCTTACAGTTAAAAAAGATATAATTTAATAGTGCGATACTCAAAATAGATATCCCAGTTTACCAACGAAACCAACAAAACAACAAATGGCTACACACCACTTCAATATAGTTCAGCATTCATGCACAAGTATCAGACTCCAACCACTAGCTACAACAACGAAGCACAGGGCATCCCCTGGCTAACAATACTGATACATAAGTATATGGTATACGCTACTGGGATACTCTAACCACCTCCTGGGGCACAGCCAGCTGGGTTAAAACCACGACCAGCTGTAAAACCTGGATTCCCTGAAAACAACACAAACAAGGAAAACAACCAAGCCCTAGGGGACATGGGGTCAAACCCCAGTACAGAGAGCAACTGAAATAGCTAAAAGAAATGCATAAGATAAAATGCAGATGCTATGCATGAGACACTGGATAACAGCTGAAGGCTACAACCAACAAGGGAGCCAAGGAACTCAAACATAGCTCCACGAGATCTGCAACGAATCAGTGGCCACGGGTGTATTCAAAGCGTGGTAATGAGCCACTCGCCTTGACACAACACCCAAATACCAGATGCATCAAACAACTCAACCTGTTGTTGCCTCGCCCATGAACTGTGGTAGTTAACCACTCAGCGCATGGTGGCCAACTAACCCAGCAGGGAGATGAGAGTGCGGTATTGCCGCTCGCCCTCGCATCTTGGTAAGAAACAACAGCAATACAACGAGATACAAAGCAATAGCTGCAACATAATTATGAATGAAATATGGGAAATGCGTGTATGCATAAACATAGCAGCTAAAATCAACAACAATCACATATGCACAAAGCAACATCCACGGCAATGCACCAGCAGCCATCTAACATTAAATCTCACGCCAATTCCCATCTATATCAGCTCAGATCCGTACCTTAAATTCCTGAGATACAACTAGAAAGAAGATTGCTTCAACGAATAGTCCGAGCGACACACAGATCTGTCACCTGCTAGCCAATACAAACAACTGCTCAAGGACTACATCTCGGAAATGCCAACGGCTGGGAGTTATCAACTCCACCAGCGCTAATTCTACCTTTATACACTACGAAAAGCTCTAACAAAGCCTAAAAAGGTAGAACTTTTACATACCCCAACAAGATAAGATAGGATTTTAACAAACTAAACAAAGGAGATGTCTCTGCGATCCTCTTCCAGCTCCTCCGCTGCCTAAGAGAAGGGTAAGAAACGAAGAGCCTTAACGAGAGGAGTCCAACGCTACCTCAAACGTAACAAACAATGGCCGGAAACGACGATAATTCGCCGGAGAAACTCACGGCTGAACAGTGTTCTAGGGTTCGAGAAACAAGGTCAACAATCGAGGGAATATTTCGCTAAGTATTGGATCTGGTAATCGATCGAAGACCAAGTCTTCAATTATATAAACTTCTCGACTGCTGATAAAAAATCCCACCGACAAAACCAGCCGACACTCGTTGAAAACACAACCAGCAGATGCAAAGCTAACCAACTGCTGAATTCTAAAATAACACTAAGCAAAATGGTGTCGCAGCGACTTAACTAAACGACATCGCACAAATTACGTCGTTCTATCTGTCAACAGCTGGTTAACCAAAACCAGCGACTGGATTTCTCAACAACGCAACAGATCCCTGCGACTAGTACCAGACGCAACACTGATCGCTACTAGGGGCGTCGCTTAACAACGTCAGCAAATCTGTTGAACTACCACATGCAACGACTGATCGCTACTAGGGGCAAACACACCAGCTGCAGATTAATTAGCGCTAAACAAAATGACGTCGCCTATCCTAATCCAAACGACGGCGTATTGCACTTCGCTACAGGAGCTTGTTGCTAACAGATATCACCCAGTCGATGCTTCACAAAACGTCACCATTTTGAAATCCTTAGCGCTCTCTGGTGAATCCACGTAAGCATTGCTGCTGGCAGTTCCTACACAACGCCTAAAATACTATCAGCTGGCAGACTTTGCCAACGACTAGTCACTCACGCCAAAACGAAAGCGTTTGATCTCCCGCGTTACTAATACACGCTACGACTGGTTTTCACCAAATCGACCAGCTTTCACCACGAAACCAGCTTTCACCCAAAAATCTCAAAAATACGAAAGCTTCCAGAATTGCTTTAAATGTGAAAATCCGATTAATTCAACAATTAATCTTAAATCAAAATCATGTCTCACATTTCTCCCCAACTAAAAAGGATTTCGTCCCCGAAATCACAACAACAACTCTGGAACACAACACAGCAGCAAAATACAAACAGGAACTCGCCTAACACAAGGCCAAGAGTTCAAGATAACTGAGCAAACAATTTACATCAACTAGGGAATAAATACAACCAAAAGCTACAAACTACTGGAAATTTAGCTCAACACTTACCCAAACAGATGCGGCCACTCGCGATGCATCTTTTCTTCCAGCTCCCAAGTAGCTTCTTCCATTCCATGTTTGCTCCATTGCACCATTACCAACGGAAAGGTCTTATTCCTCAACTGTTTCTCTTTTCGGCTAAGGATCTGCAAGGGGTATTCCTGATAGCTCAACGACTGATCTAGCTCCACCTCTTCAGTTGTAAGCACATGAGACGGATCTGTATCATACTTCCTCAACATGGAAACATGAAAAACATCAGAGAAGATAACTCCGGAGGCCACAACAGCCGATACGCTAACGGGCCAATCCTCTCAACAATATCATACGGTCCGACGTAACGAGGGGCTAACTTTCCCTTCCGTCCAAAGCGCATGACACTGTGAAACGGAGAAACTTTGAGAAAAACTTGATCACCAACCTGAAACTCGAGAGGTCGATGCCTCTTATTCACATAACTGGATTGGAGATCCTGGGCCGCTTTCATCTGCTGTCTAACTAGATCCACATGATCCTTCATTTGCTGCACAAAGTCAGGGGCAGATAGCTGCTTCTCCCCCACTTCTTCCCAACATACCGGCGATCTGCACTTTCTACATACAATACCTCAAACGGCGCCATGCCAATCGTTACTTGATAGCTGTTATTGTAGGAAAACTCCACTAAAGACAACGCGTCTTGCCAGCTACCTTCGGATCCAACACAACAGCTCGTAACATATCCTCCAACGTCTGGATAGTTCTCTCAGATTGGCCATCTGTCTGGGGGTGATATGCTGTGCTCATAGCCAATCTGGTACCCAAAGCTATTTGCAAACTATTCCAAAACCTGAAAGTAATCCTCGGATCTCGGTCTGAGACGATCGAAACAGGCACACGTGCAGTCTAACCACAAAATCAACGTACAGCTTCGCCATTTTCTTCAACTAGAAAGTCATCCCATAGGGAATAAAATGTACAGACTTCAACAGATGGTCGATAACCACCCAAATAGCATCACATCCTCTGCTGGAACGAGGCAGATGCGTCACGAAATCCATTTCTATGTGCTCCCAATTCCGTTGGGGCACTTCCAAACTCTGCAACAGACCACCAGCAACGTCGCTCTTCAGGCCAGTCCACCAAAAGTGCGGCTTTAACGCATGGTACATCTTCCGTGCACCAGGATGAACACTATGTCTGCTACAGTGCGCTTCTCGAAGGATCTCCTCCTTAAAATCAATGAGGTTATGCACAACCAGCCTGCCACGAAACCTCAAGCAACCATCGGAAGAGACAGAGTAATCCTCAAGTTCGCCAGCCCTGACCTTAAACTTCAACTCATGGATGGAAGGATCAGTCCTTTGAGCTGCTCGAATGGTCAAAACTATTTGTGGCTCCACTTGGAACGACGAAACCACAACGCAATCCTCAGCCAGGTAGAATCTCCAACCAGTAGTATTAAGATACTCCTGGTCCTTAGAGATGTACAACGAAGCAAGCATCTGTCAGGCCTCGTGCTCATATCAGAGTAAAAACACACAAACACATGCGGAAGCTATCAAAAAGCGGGTAAAATATTCACTTTTGGCCTGACGAGTTAAAACGATATAATTTAAAATAGAACGATACTCAAAATAGAATCCGAGTTTATGAAAAACCACCACAACAATAACAGTATAGCATTAAACAAGTATCAGACTCCAACAATCAAATACACCAACAAAGCACAGGGCATCCCCCTGGCTAAGAATACTGATACATATAAATATGCAATACGCCACTGGGATACTCTAACCACCTCCTGGGGCACCACCAGCTGGATTAAAACCACGACCAGCTGTAAAACCTTGGTTCAATGAAAACAACACAACAAGGAAAACAACCAAGCCCAGAGGGACATGGGGTCAAACCCCAGTACGGAGAGCAACTATAAAACAGCAGTAAACATCAAGAATAAAATGCAGATGCTATGCATGAGAAAGGAAACAACAGCTCAACGGGATCTGAAATAGAAATATGTGGCCACGGTGAGTGTAGGACATGTGGGTGCTACCCACTCAACCCTACTCGCACACCCTTACCAGATGCATCAACAACCCAACATATGAACTGTGGTAGCTAGCCACTCGGCGCATAGGGGAAATGAGAGTGCGGAATCACCGCTCGCACTCGCATCCTGGTAAGTAAACATAACAACAACAACAACAAGGCAATGGCTGCGAAAGCTGAAAGGAGATGCAAATGTGTGTATGCAACATGCTGGAATAATAAGCATATGAACATATGCGAAACAATAACATCAGCACGTATACACCATATAGCTCACGGCCAATCTCACAAACAGCAGCCTCAACAGGCAACAAATCACCGCAGCCAACAATTAGCCATATCACAAATTATTCAAGCCATAACCTCGCTGTAAATACAAGATCCAATCCGTATCTTAATTCCTAGCACAATTACCACAATCAATGGTCCCGAGAAATACTGAATTCCAACCTGTCGAACACACAGGGCAATATTCTCAAGGGACGCTAATACACAAAAAGCACGCTGGGAGTTACACACACTCAACCAGCTACTGATTCCAACAAAACCACTAACAGGAAGCTTAAACAAAGGCTAATACTAAGATCTCAACAACAATTCGAAGTTCTACCTCAACGACGCAACACACGACCGAAGACAGCAACTTCGCGATCTCGCTCTAGCCAACACCCGCCTCCAAGAATGGTATAGAAGGGAAGAGCTTCTCGAGAGGAGTCCAAAGCTAACTCGAACATACCAAACGGTGGCCGAAAACGACGGGAATTAGTCGGAGAAACTCACGGTGAACAGTACTAGGGTTCGAAGAACAGAGGTCGATAATCGGGAGAAACTTTACTAAGTACGCATAGCCTACGTCATCCAGTCGCAGTTACTCGCGCAAAACAACCAGACGCAACAACTCCTCGCAGCTGGTACCAGGCACAACACCAAAACGGCGTCGCTCCAACTAATCAAAACGCTATCGTTTTGACCCTCAACAAACAAAACAAGGCAACGGCTGGTTACAAACACGCTACCAGCTTTCCCGTAACACAACGCATCAAGATTTCACTAAAACGACGGCGTTTAGAAATCTCGCGCTACTAAAACATGCTACGACTGGATTTCACCACATCGACCAGCTTTTAGCACGAAACCAGCTCCCACAACAAAACTAGATTTCACCACAAAATACCAAAAATACGAAAACTTCCAGAGATGCTCTAAATGAGATTTCCGACCCGAAAATGCAAACAAAACTTACTAACAGAGATCTAAACCACCAGAAATCTCTAAAAACCGATACATTCCAACAAATGATCTCTTATAAAAATTCAGGTCTCACATTTCTCCCCCAATAAAAAGGATTTCGTCCTCGAAATCGAACAGCAATCTGGAAAAACAACTCAACAACAGCAAGCCAAAACAAAAATCGCCCAACACATGGCCAAGAGTTCAAGATAAATGAGCAAACAATTAACAACAACTAGGAAATAAATACAATCAAAAGCTACAAACTACTGGAAATTTAGCTCAATAGCTACTCAAACAGATGCGGCCACTCGCGCTGCATCTTTTCTTCCAGCTCCCAAGTAGCCTCTTCCCTTCCATGTTTGCTCCACTGCACCATTACCAACGTAATGGTCTTATTTCTCAGTTGTTTCTCTTTTTTGCCAAGGATCTGCAAAGGATATTCTTGATAACTCAAAGACTGATCTAGCTCCACCTCGTCAGTTCCAAGCACATGAGACGGATTTGGCTCATACTTCCTCAACATGGAAACATGAAAGACGTCATGAAGAGAAGACAACTCGGGTGGCAACAACAGCCGATACGCTAAAGGGCCAATCCTCTCAACAATCTCATACGGTCCGACGTAACGAGGGGCTAACTTTACCTTGCGTCCAAAGCGTATCACACTGCGAAACGGAGAAACTTTGAGAAATACACGATCACCAACCTGAAACTCAAGAGGTCGATGACTCTTATTCACATAACTGGCTTGGCGATCCTGGGAAGCCTTCATCCGCTGTCTAATAAGATCGACATGATCTTTCATTTGCTGCACAAAGTCAGTGTCAGGCCCCGTGCTAATTTCTCACAATTAACACATAATAAACGCAATAACACGGAAGCTAAAATCAGGGCTTAAATATATTTCGAAATCATTTGGGCCTGAACGTAAAAACATACATTCAAAATATCGGTAATCAAAATATAAGTTAACTCAAACTTATACAAACAGGTAGCAACTACAATCAGCCGGTGGAAATCATCGGTCCGTGATCATCGGGGCCCGTCAGCCCATCACAGCTCGGTGGTAGACACTCGAAACCGGTATTCACCACTCCGATGATAGCGTTGGACTTTTCGGGCACGACACATCAGTCGGCCAGTCACAACGTGGCACCCAATCAGATCATCAAATCAATCTGTCAAGGCTCAATATGTATGCATGTATGCCAATCAATATCAATGCTCAATGCACACAATGCACAATACATAAAACAGAACATATATCAATCAAATCAACATGTCAGTTTCACGTAAGACACAGCAGCAAGTCTCACAACATCAATCATAGCCTGTTCACGCCTAAGCTGCTAAGGGCTGCTCAATTCGTACCTTCCTGCTCAAATCTACCTCAAAGCAACACAGCAAGATATGTCCTGCACAATTCTGATTTCAAACAAAGCGTAGCACTCAACAACCGAAACTTGCATGCACCACACACAGTCGCAAAACCAGCAGCTTCGCGTTCTCGTTCCAGCTCACTACAGCCTCCAATATGGGTATGAAATGAAAGACTCTTCAAGAGGTTTCCAACGCTACCTCAAACATGAAAAATGGTGGCCGTAATCAACGGGAAATCCTCGGAGAAGCTCGTGGTGAACAGTAACCCGAGGGTTTGAAAGAACAGAGGAAGTCGGGAGAACAATTTCTAAGTATGGGATTTATATCAATAATTGAAGGACACACTTCACCTATATACGCGTGAGAAATATGCCAAAATATGCACCGACAAAAATAGATTTCAAGCCTTCACAACGCAACGCAAAACACAACAGATTCCACAAGCAGCGCACGAAATTGAAGGACACACTTCACCTATATACGCGTGAGAAATATGCCAAAAATATGCACCGACAAAAATGATTTCAAGCCTTCACAACGCAACGCAAAACACAACAGATTCCACAAGCAGCGCACGAAATCCCAACACGACGTCGCTCCAAGACCAAACAGATTTCACAATTCATCACTCAAACCCGCCAGATTTCATCGCTAACAAAACACGCAAGCGCATAAAACTAAACGTCGCAGAAATTTACAGGAACCACATCGTTTCAAACAAAACAGATCTCAGCGCTCAGTATGTTGCTCAAACAGATCTCTCCCAAAAGCCAACGCCCAAAAGATCCCTCTCACGCAAACAAATCTCTCGCTAGCGCTGAACCAATACGACGTCGTTGCAACTTATCTAAACGACATCGTTCTGAGCTCAATACAAAACACACGGGCAGATCTCAAGATCAGATCCTAGCGCTAACGCAAAACCATATCTCTCCAAACGACGACGTACTGGAGTTTTTAATAAACACACCACGCAGACTTCTATACACAAGTGCAACAGATCTCATCTACAGTACGCACGTCCAGATCTCTCAAAACGACGGCGTTTCGAAACACACGCTACAAAACGCGCTACGCACCAGCTTTCTCAAAACTCAACCAGATCTCACCGATGCCGAACAGATTTCACCTCAAAACAAATTTCTTCGAAAAATTCAGATTTCAACTCAAAATTTCCGAAATTTCCAGAATTGCTCTAAATGAGATTTCCGACCCGAAAATGAGAACGAAACTTCCAAATAAAATTCTGAATATCCAGAATTCCTCAAAAACTCGATTAATTCAACGATTAATCCTTTAATTAAATTTCCAGGTCTCACATTTCTCCCCCACTAAAAAGAATTTTGTCCTCGAAAACAAAGGCAACCAAGGGCAGAAACAAAAAAACATGCATATCAGCACAAACACTACTAAAATTCGAAGGAAAAACCAGAAGTTTACCTGGAAAAATTCGCACGATCAGTGCTCAAACAGATGAGGCCAGTCTTGTCTCATCTTCTCCTCAACTTCCCAGGTTGCTTCTTCTCGGCCATGCTTGCTCCATTGGACCATCACCAACGGAATTATCTTGTTTCTCAGCTGCTTCTCCTTCCTATCCAGAATCTGCACCGAATCCAGCTCAACTTCGTCGGTTCTCAAAACATGGGACGGATCTGGCTCATATTTTCTCAACATAGACACATGAAAGACATCATCACCGCTGCTAATTCCTCGGGCAGCCTCAATCTATAAGCCAACTGTCCAATCCGCTCAACAATCTCAAAAGGACCAACGAATCTGGGAGCCAATTTGCCTTTAAATCTGAAGCACATAACACTCTTGAAAGGAGAAATCTTGAGAAACACACGATCGCCAACCTCAAACTCTAATGGTCGACGTATTCTATTAGCATAGCTAGAGAAACGGTCTTGAGCAGCTTTCATTCTACTCCGAATCAAATCAATCTGATCCTTCATGTGCTGAACAAACTCCTGTGTAGAAAGCTGTCTCTCACCAACTTCTTCCCAACAAATCAGGGATCTGCACTTTCGACCATACAACGCCTCAAACGGAGCCATTCCGATAGTCACCTGGTAGCTGTTGTTATACGAAAACTCAACCAAGGATAGCGAATCCTGCCAGCCACCGCTGAAATCCATCACAATTGCACGCAGCATATCCTCTAAAGTCTGGATAGTCCGCTCAGACTGTCCGTCTGTCTGTGGGTGATAGGCCGTACTCATAGCCAATCTAGAACCCATAGCTGCTTGCAAACTCTTCCAAAATCGAGAAGTGAACCTCGGATCTCTGTCGGACACTATCAAAACCGGAACTCCATGTAATCTGACCACATGGTCGATGTACAGCTTCGCCATTTTCATCATAGAGCACCTCACATCATAGGGAATGAAATGGGCTGACTTTGAAAGTCTATCAATCACAACCCAAATCGCATCGCATCTCCTACTCGATCGAAGCATATGAGTCATGAAATCCATGGCGATGTGCTCACAATTCCATTGGGGCACCTCTAAACTCTGCAGCAAACCACCAGGCCTCATCCTCTCAGCCTTGACCTGCTGGCAATTCAGACATCGAGCAACAAAACCAGAGATGTCGTTCTTCATACCTGCCCACCAGTAGTGAGACTTCAAGGCAACTCATGGATATAGGGATCAGTCCTCTGCGCCTCCATGATGTCATGCAAAAGCTGTGGCTCAACCTGCATCGTAGAAACCATGAAGTACTGATCGATCGGCTGAAATATCCAACCAAAAGTACTCAATTTCTCATAGACTTTCGAGACACTCATAAACGAAAGCATCACAGGCTGGGTATTCCTACTCAATGCGTCGGCAACTGAGTTCATCCACCCAGGCTGATACTGGATCTCACAGTTAAAGTCCTTGAGAAATTCCATCCATCTTCACTGCCTCATGTTCAAATCAGACTGCGTGAAGATATATTTCAGGCTCTTGTGGTCGGTGTACACCACAAATTCTTCACCATAAAGATAATGCCGCCAAATCTTCAAGGCAAACACTATTGCGGCCAACTCCAAAACGTGAACAGGGTACCTCGTCTCGTGAGGCTTCAACTGTCGAGACGCATAGGCAATCACGTACCAGTTCTGCATCAGAACACATCCTAGACCATTGAGAGAAGCATCGGAGCACACCACATATCCTCCGGATCCAGACGGTAGAGCCAACACAGGAGCAGTAGTCAACTTCTCCTTCAACATCTGAAAACTGTTCTCGCACTCATCAGTCCACTCAAATATCTTATCCTCTGAGTCAACTGAGTCAGAGGCTTAGCTATCGAAGAGAACTTCTCGATAAAACGCCTATAATAGCCAGCCAAACCCAAGAAACTACGGATCTCAGGAACATTTCGAGGTCTCTCCCAGTTAAGAACTGCTTCAACCTTGCTCGGATCTACCATTCCTTGTGCTGAATTCACATGACCCAAAAAGATAATTATGTCCAGCCAAAATTCACACTTGCTGAACTTGGCATAGAGCTGCGAGTCTCTCAATTGCTGCAACACCAGCTTCAAATTCTCCTTATGCTCTCTCAAGCTCCTCGAGTACACCAGGATGCCATCAATGAAGACAATCACTAACCGATCAATATACTCGCTGAAGACGCGATTCATCAAATCCATGAACACAGTTGGGGCATTCGTCAACCCAAACGGCATGACAAGAAACTCATAATGCTCATATCTAGTCCGAAAATCTGTCTTCGCCACGTCAGCGTCTCTAATCCGCAATTGGTGATAACCTGAGAGCAAATCAATCTTCGAGTACACGACCGATCCCTGCAACTGATTGAACAAGTCATCAATACTCGGCAAAGGATACTTGTTCTTCACTGTTGCTTTATTCAACTGTCAGAAGTCCACACACATCCTCATGGATCCATCCTTCTTCACAAAAAGAATCGGAGCTCCCCAAGGCGACATACTAGGCCTTATGAAGCCTTTCTCCAAGAGATCTCTCAACTGATCCTTTAGCTCTCTCAAATCTGCTGGCGCCAACCGATACGGAGCTCTAGAAATCGGGGCGGTACCAGTAACCAACTTGATACTGAAGTCGATCTCACGTCTCGGAGGGAATCCAGGTATCTCGTCCGGAAACACGTCGGGAAACTCTCGGACGATCGGGATATCACTCAACTCCAATCGCTGATCTTGGGAACTATCAAGCGCGTAGATCACTAATCCAGCGTTACCTGGCGATAGCAGGCTAAACATCTCCATGACGGAAACCAGCGGAATCTTCGGACGTGAATCAGCACCGTAGAAATCCCATTTCTCACCCGAATCATGGCGAAATCTCACAACACCATGGAAGCAATCAACTGTAGCCTTATAGCTAGACAGTACATCCATCCCCAAGATACAATCAAAATCTCTAATCCCCAAAACAATCAGATTGGAGACCAAAACATGCTCATCAAATATAATCAGACAATCAATCACTTCCTCTCGGGACCAAAGACTCACACCAGCAGGAATAGACACAGACACGACATCACACAATGGGGATGAACTCAACCCATGCTCAAACACAAACAACTCAGATATGAAAGAATGCGATGCACCAGTGTCAAAAAGAACTCTTGCAGGATAATCAAATATAAAGCATGTACCTTCAATCACCATGCCAGGCGTCTCCTCAGCCTTCTCTCTGTTCAAAGCATTCACCTGAGCCTGCAGGGGAATCTGAAACTGAGGTCGGAAAGGTCCTCCAAACCTAGATGGCTCACGAGGCTGAAATCCAGATCGCTGGGACTGAGAGAAAGACTACTGTCGCTACGAAGAACCACCAGCGGAACCCTGCTGCGACTGTGCAGAAGACCGCCCTCCTATCGAAGGACACGGCCTAGAGAAGTGTCCCGGCTGACCACAAAGATGGCAAAGTCCTATAACTCCACGACACTGCGAAGTCTCATGCCTCCCTTCGCACTGTCCACAAAATTCGCCACCGGAACCACTTCCTTAACCACTGCCAGAACTAAAACTCACGGACCCAGTGGAAATCGAGTGGCCCTTCTTCTTGAATTGCTTCCCTCGAGGTCGGAACTGCTGGCGACTCGACTACTGTGACCCCTGAGGAGACCGATACGACTGCGACACCGCCTGCGCTGGCTGAGAAGCACGTCCAATCGTCTGTTGCACCGGAGCCTCGGGATCCATCAAACTCTCCTCAATATCAACCGCATTGTTCACAGCTTCCATAAAGGTCGCCGAGGACCCAGATAACACCATCCGATAAAGATCAGGTCTCAAGCCCTTCAAGAATTTGTTCCTCTTCGTTCGCTCTTGGTTCGCTACATGTGGCATGTACACCAAAAGCGCAGAAAACTGCCTCGCATACTCGGCCACTCGCATGTTACCCTGCTTGAGGTTGTCGAACTCTCGCTCTCGGCTGGCGAAGTAGGACTCCGGGGTATATTCCTGATGGAACGCCTCACAGAAACTCTCCCAGGTGATCACTGCTACACTATCACGTAGCATCCTAGAAGTACCTCTCCACCAGCGCTGCGCGTCATCCCGCAGCTGCAGAACTCCTAACTTCAATCTCTTTTCCGGAGCGTATTCCAAGGTATCGAATAACTCCTCCATCTAGACTAGCCAAGCCTCAGCTTTCGCACCTCCCTCAGTGGAAGCAAACTTCGGAGGGTTTGTACGATGAAATCGAGCTGAAACTAGTTCCATCTCACCTATCCTTCGAGTCACATCATCCACCCGATGAACAGGGTTTGTACGATGAAATCGAGCTGAAACTAGTTCCATCTCACCTATCCTTCGAGTCACATCATCCACCCGATGAACATCCTCGTCACTATCTGGAGCCCTATACCCCTCAGCTGAACGTATAGATCTACCACTCCTTGGCGGCATCTACACAAGTCTAGAGGTAAGGCTAACAACAGATATAACATCAAGGTAGATAAAATCACGTAAGTCACAGAGTCAATCAACAATCATATAAAAACTCTGTGCCTAGACTCGAGTGTAATCAAAAGAAATCGAGATTATCCAGTTTAAGTTCTGATACAAAAAATGTCAGGCCCCGTGCTAATTTCTCACAATTAACACATAATAAACGCAATAACACGGAAGCTAAAATCAGGGCTTAAAAATTTTTCAAAATCATTTGGGCCTGAACGTAAAAACATACATTCAAAATATCAATAAACAAAATATAAGTTAACTCAAACTTATACAAACAGGTTGCAACTACAATTCAAATCGAATACATATCCCCAATACACAGAAACACGGGGCATCCCCCGTTTCAGTACATAACATAAATATAACTGGGACTCATGGAAAAGGGGATCGACTAGCTGAACCTCCACTCTGTCCAGCCTGGCTACCTGAAGATCCTGCAAATGGGTAACACAAACCCAAGACACAAAAGCAGGAAAACAAATATGAGGTCAAGCCTCAGTACGAATAGCTATCAAAACAGCTAAACATGAAACATGCTATCAATCAATGTCATGAATGCATGAGGGCTATCAAAGAATCGGATAGCTAGACCAGTCCATCAAATGGCAAGTCAAATCAAGCCTCCATACCACGCACAGCCAATCATCCGGTGGAAATCATCGGTCCATGATAATCGGGGCCCGTCAGCCCATCACAGCTCGGTGGTAGACACTCGAATCCGGTAGTCACCACTCCGATGATAGCGTTGGACTTTTCGGGCACGACACATCAGTCGTCCAGTCACAACGTGGCACCCAATCAGGTCATCAAATCAATCTATCAAGGCTCAATATGTATGCATGTATGCCAATCAATATCAATGCTCAATGCACACAATGCACAATACGTAAAACAGAACATATATCAATCAAATCAACATGTCAGTTTCACGTAAAACACAACAGCAAGTCTCACAACATCAATCATATCCTGTTCACGCCTAAGCTGCTAAGGGCTGCTCAATTCATACCTTCCTGCTCAAATCTACCTCAAAGCAACACAGCAAGATACGGCCTGCACAATTCTGATTTCCAACAAATCTTAGCGCTCAACAACCGAAACCTGCACTCACCACACACAGTCGCAAAACCAGTAGCTTCGTGTTCTCGTTCCAGCTCACTACAGCCTCCAAGATGGGTATGAAATGAAAGAGCTCTTCAAGAGGTTTCCAACGCTACCTCAAACATGAAAAACGGTGGCCGGAATCAGCGGGAAATCGCCGGAGAAGCTCGCGGTGAACAGTAACCCGAGGGTTTGAAAGAACAGAGGAAGTCGGGAGAACAATTTCTAAGTATGGGATCTATATCAATAATTGAAGGCCAAACTTCACCTATATACGCGAGAGAAATCTGCTAAAATATGCACCGACAAAAACAGATTTCAAGCCTTAACAATGAAACGCAAAACACAACAGATTCCACAAGCAGCGCACGAAATCCCAACACGACGTCGCTCCAAGACCAAACAGATTTCAAAATTCATCACTCAAACCCGCCAGATTTCATCGCTAACAAAACACGCAGACGCATAAAACTAAACGACATCGCAGCAACTTACAGGAACGACAGCGTTTCAAACAAAACAGATCTCAGCGCTCAGTATGTTGCTCAAACAGATCTCTCCCAAAAGCCAACGCCCAACAGATCCCACTCACCAAACAGATCTCTCGCTAGCGCTAAACCAATACGACGCCG
Organism: Dorcoceras hygrometricum; assembly: GCA_001598015.1. NCBI lineage: Eukaryota > Viridiplantae > Streptophyta > Magnoliopsida > Lamiales > Gesneriaceae > Dorcoceras > Dorcoceras hygrometricum. The sequence goes on along the minus strand of KV002021.1, from coordinate 131,935 downwards.
TCGCAACTTATCTAAACGACATAGTTCTGAGCTCAATACAAAACACACGGGCAGATCTCAAGATCATATCGTAGCGCTAACGCAAAACTAGATCTCTCCAAATGACGACGTACTGGCATCTTCAATAAACACACCGCGCAGACTTCTATACACAAGTGCAACATATCTCATCTACAGTACGCACGTCCAGATCTCTCAAAACGACGGCATTTCGAAACACACGCTATAAAACGCACTAAGCACCAGCTTTCTCAAAACTCAACCAGATCTCACCGATGCCGAATAGATTTCACCTCAAAACAGATTTCTTCGAAAAATTCAGATTTCAACTCAAAATTTCCGAAATTTCCAGAATTGCTCTAAATGAGATTTCCGACCCGAAAATGAGAACGAAACATCCAAATAAAATTCTGAACATCCAGAATTCCTATAAAACTCGATACGATTAATCCTTTAATTAAATTTCCATGTCTCACAGTCAGGGGCAGATAGCTGCTTCTCCCCCACTTCTTCCCAACATACCGGCGATCTGCACTTTCTACCATACAAAGCTTCAAACGGCGCCATACCAATCGTCACTTGGTAGCCGTTATTATACGAAAACTCAACTAAATACAACGCGTCTTGCCAGCTACCTCCAAAATCCAACACAACAGCTCGCAACATATCCTCCAACGTCTGGATAGTTCGCTCAGATTGGCCATCTGTCTGGGGGTGATACGCGGTGCTCATCGCCAATCTGGTACCCAAATCTGTTTGCAGAATCTTCCAAAACCTGGATATAAACCTCGGATCTCGGTCGGAAACGATCGAAACGGGCACACCATGCAGTCTAACAACAAAATCAACGTACAGCTTCGCCATATTCTTCAACGAGAAGGTCATCCCATAGGGAATAAAATGTGCAGACTTCGACAAGTGGTCTATAACCACCCAAACAGCATCGTATCCTCTGCTGGAACGAGGCAGATGCGTCACGAAATCCATAGCAATGTGCTCCCAATTCCATTGGGGCACTTCCAAATTCTGCAACAGACCACCAGGTCTCATCCTTTCGCCTTAACCATCTGACAATTTAAACAACGAGCAACAAAACCAGCAACGTCTCTCTTCAGGCCAGCCCACCAAAAGTGCGGCTTCAAAGCATGGTACATCTTCCGTGCACCAGGATGAACACTATGTCTGCTACAATGTGCTTCCCGAAGGATCTCATCCTTCAAATCAATCAAATTGGACACAACCAACCTGCCCCGAAAATGAAAACAACCATCGGAAGAGACAGAATAATCTTCAAGTTCGCCAGCTCTGACCTTCAACTTCAACTCATGGATAGACGGATCAGTTCTCTGAGCTGCTCGAATGGTAGAAAAAATATGTGGCTCCACTTGGAAAGAAGAAACCACCACACAATCCTCAGTCGGGTAGAATCTCCAACCCGTAGTGTTAAAATGCTCCTGATCCTTAGAGATGTACAACGACGCCAGCATCTCACTAGCCTTCCTGCTCAAAGCATCGGCCACTATGTTCGACTTCCCACGCTGGTACTTGATCTCACAATCAAATCATTTAGCAGCTCCATCCAACGACGTTGTCTCATGTTCATATCGGGCTGCGAAAACAAATACTGAAAACTTTTATGGTAGGAGTACACCACAAACTGCTCGCCATACAGGTAGTGACGCCAGATCTTCAACGCAAAGACCACCGCCGCTAACTCCAAATCATGGACTGGGTAACGAGTCTCGTGTGGTTTCAACTGCCGCGAGGCATACGCAATGACTCGACCATTCTACATCAACACACAACCCAATCCATTTAGCAAAGCGTCAGAACAAACAACGAATCCACCTGAACCGGACGGCAGAGCCAACACAGGCACAGTAGTCAACTTTTCCTTGAGCAGTTGAAAAGCATTCTCGCACTGCTCAATCCATAAAAATCTCTTGTCCTTCTGCGTCAGTTGAGTCATCGGCTTTGCTATACTTGATAATCCCTCAATGAAGTGACGATAATATCCAGCTAGACCCAAGAAACTACGAATCTCGAAAACATTCCTGGGACGCTCCCAGTTCAGAACAGCATCAACTTTACTGGGATCCACCGAAATCCCCTCGGCTGAAATCACATGTCCCAAGAATACGACGCGATCCAACCAGAACTCACACTTGGAAACTTTGCATACAACTGCTGGTCTCTCAGCGTCTGAAGGACAATACGCAAATGCTCCTTGTGCTCCAAAGGAGTCTTCGAATAGACTAAGATGTCGTCGATGAACACGATCATAAACTGATCAATAAACTTGCGGAAAACCCGGTTCATCAAATCCATAAAGACTGCAGGCGTGTTGGTCAAACCAAACGGCATCACCAAAAACTCAAAGTATCCATACCTCGTACGAAAGGCAGTCTTCACGACATCCTGATCTCTCACTCTTAACTGATGGTACCCGGAACGAAGATCAATCTTTGAATACACCACAGAACCATGCAACTGATCAAATAGGTCATCGATTCTCGGCAACGGGTACTTGTTCTTCACAGTGGCTTTGTTCAACTGGCGGAAATCAATGCACATCAGCATTGAGCCATCATTATTCTTCACAAACAAGATGGACGCTCCCCATGGCGACATACTAGGTCGGATAAAACCTTTCTCCAGTAAATCATCTAATTGCACCTTGAGTTCTCTCAACTCCGCAGGCGCCAGACGATAAGGAGCACGCGAAATTGGAGCTGTGCCAGGCACCAGCTCTATGCTGAAGTCAATCTCCCCCCTCGGAGGAAAACCAGGAATCTCCTCCGGAAACACATCGGGAAAGTGCCGCACTACGGGAACGTCACTGAGCTGAACACGGGAAGAAGAAGACGCATCCAACGCATAGATCATAAAGCCATCAATCCCCAGAGACAACAAGCTGAACATCTCCATAGCTGAGATCAACGGGATCTTCGATCTAGAATCCTGGCCGTAGAAGTCCCACTTCTCGCCAGACAAAGACCTAAAGCGCACAATCCCATGGAAGCAGTCCATGGAGGCCCTATAGTTGGACAGCACATCCATCCCAACTAAGCAATCGAAATCCCAAAGCATCAAACGGATCAAGTTCGCTAACAGGACATGCTCACCAAACCTCAACACACCATCCAACAAAACCTCCTGGGAGAACAAGCTCACACCGCCAGGGGTAGACACGGAAACAGCATCGCGCAACGAAATGGTACACAGACCATGCTCAACAACAAACGAATCAGAAATAAATGAATGCGATGCACCGGTGTCAAACAACACACGCGCAGGAAAATAAAAAAACAAGGCAAATACCTGCGATCACCCGACTCGGTGTCTCCTCGGCCTTCTCCCTAGTGATGGCGTTAACCTGAGCATGCTGGGGCCCAGAGAAGAAAGGCTGAGACGATTGTTCGAACCGCGATGGACCAGGCTGCTGAAACGGCCTAAACTGAGTCTCACCCAATCAGCGCTACCGAAACTAAGGGTAACGACCCCTAGACTGACCTCCACGACCCTGAGGCTGGGCCACGGTCTGCTGGGATCCAGCCAACGGACACACTCTCGCAAAATGCCCGTACTAACCACAAAGGTTGCAGGAACCCTGCACACCTACACGCTGAGTGGAAGGATGCATTCCACCGCAAAAGCCGCAAAACTCAGTCCGAGATCCACTGCTACTCGAACTGCCTGAACCAGAAGAGCCAGAACCCGACTTCTTCTTGAACTGCTGACCTCGGGGTCAAAACCCCTGACGGCCAGATTGCTGCGCCACCTGCTGCTGATGCTGCTGCTGGGGCTGATGGGCTGACTGGGAGGACTTGGAAGACTACGCTCCCTGAATAGCAGGACGACTAACCTGCACCGTTTGATGCCTACGAGCACGAAGACTATGCAAACCTTCCTCAATATCAATAGCAGTGTCAACTGCTTCAGCATAGCTCTTGGGTTTGCTAGTCAACACCATCTGATACAACTCTTCATTCAAACCCTCTAGAAATCGAGTCCGCTTGGCCCTATCCCGGCCAGAAATATGGTGAACGTATGCCAACAGAGAATAAAACTTCCTAGCATACTTCCTAACAGTCATCGAACCCTTCCCCAGATGATCGAACTCCCGCTCCCGGGCGTTCACATAAGACTCGGGCACATACTCCTGCCGGAAGGTCTCGCAAAAACTGTCCCAAGAGATCCCAACATCGGTCTCTAACAAGGTACTCGAAGCACCTCGCCATCAGCGCTCCGCCACCTTCCTGAGCAAGTGGGTCGCTAAACTCAGCCGAAGATCATCATCATACTGTACCCGATCGAAAATACCAATGATATTCCGGAGCCACGAGTCTGCATCGTCACTGGACTCGTCACCATTAAAGACTGGAGGGTTCATCCGCTGGAACCGTGCTATAACAACATCCATCCGCTCCACCGGGGGAGGCAAGTCACCAACTTCCTCCTCCTCCTCATGCCGACTACGAGAACGGCTAGGAGCGCTACGCCGATCCTCATTCTGTCCTGCCGATTCCTCAAACTGCCCCTACCTCTACCACGACGTCTAGGCGGCATCTACGAAAACACTCAACAGGATCAAGCAAAACAGAACAGATACAGCATAGATAGCACAACAAGATACAGCACATAATCACATAGTCAAGCACATGAAACACACAACACTGGGCCTAGACTCAAGTGTGATCAAGGAAATTGAGCTTATCCCAGCTTAAGCTCTGATACCAAAAATGTCAAGCCTCGTGCTCATATCAGGGTAAAAACACACAAACACATGCGGAAGCTATCAAAAAGCGGGTAAAATTTTCGCTTTTGGCCTGACGAGTTAAAACGATATAATTTAAAATAGCACGATACTCAAAATAGAATCCCAGTTTACGAAAAACCACCACAACAATAACAGAATAGCATAAAACAAGTATCAGACTCCAACAATAAAATACACCAACGAAGCACAAGGCATCCCCCTGGCTAAGAATACTGATACATATAATATTCTATACGCCACTGGGATACTCTAACCACCTCCTGGGGCACCACCAGCTGGATTAAAACCACGACCAGCTGTAAAACCTGGGTTCCCTGAAAACAACACAACAAGGAAAACAACCAAGCCCCAGAGGGACATGGGGTCAAACCCCAGTACGGAGAGCAACTATAAGACAGCACTAAACAGCAAGAATAAAATGCAGATTCTATGCATGAGAAAGGAAACAACAGCTCAACGGGATCTGCAACAGAAATATGTGGCCACGGTGAGTGTAGGACATGTGGGTGCTAGCCACTCACCCCTACTCGCCCACCCTTACCAGATGCATCAACAACCCAACCTATGAACTGTGGTAGCTAGCCACTCAACGCATAGGGGAAATGAGAGTGCGGAATCACTACTCGCCCTCGCATCCTAGTAAGTAAACAGAACAACAACAACAACAACAAGGCAATGGCTGCGAAAGCTGAAAGGAGATGCAAATACGTGTATGCAACATGCTGGAATAATAAGCATATGAACATATGAGAAACAATAACATCGGCACGTATACACCATATAGCTCACGACCAATCTCACAAACAGCAGCCTCAACAGGCAACAAATCACCACAGCCAACAATTAGCCATCTCACAAATTATTCAAGCCATAACCTCGCTGTAAATACAAGCTCCAATCCATACCTTAATTCCTAGCACAATTACCACAATCAAAGGTCCCGAGAAATCTGAATTCCAACCTGTCGAAACACATAGGGAAATATTCTCAAGGGACGCTAATACACAAAAAGCACGCTGGGAGTTACACACACTCAACCAGCTACTGATTCCAACAAAACCACTAACAGGAAGCTTAAACAAAGGCTAATACTAAGATCTCAACAACAATTCGAAGTTCTACCTCAACGACGCAACACACGGCCGAAGACAGCAACTTCGCGATCTCGCTCTAGCCAACAACAGCCTCCATGAATGGTATAGAAAGGAAGAGCTTCTCAAGAGGAGTCCAACGCTACCTCGCACGTACCAAACAACGGTCGGAAACGACGGGAATTCACCGGAAAAGCTCACGGTGAACAGTACTAGGGTTCGAGAAACAAAGGTGGCGCGCACAGACCCAACAGCTGTTCGCTAACCCATCGATTGGATTCCTTAGCGCTAACTAAAACGACGACGCATAGCCTACGTCATCCAGTCGCTAGTTCTCGCGCAAAAAAACCAGACGCAAGCTACAGGAAACCAGACGCAACAACTCCTCGCAGCTGGTACCAGGCGCAACAACCAAAACGACGTCGCTCCAACTAATCAAAACGCTATCGTTTTGCCCTCAACTAACAAAATAAAGCCACGGCTGGTTAAAAACACGCTACCAGCTTTCACTTAACACAACGCATCCAGATTTCACTAAAACGACGACATTTAAAAATCTCGCGCTACTAAAACACGCTACGACTGGATTTCACCAAATCGACCAGCTTTTACCACGAAACCATCTCCCACAACAAAACCAGATTTCACCACAAAATACCAAAAATACGAAAAATTCCAGAGATGCTCTAAATGAGATTTCCGACCCAAAAATGCAAACCAAACTTACTAACAGAGATCTAAACCACCATAAATCTCTAAAAACCGATACATTCCAACAAATGATCTCTTATACAAATTCAGGTCTCACAGCATCTCACTAGCCTTCCTGCTCAAAGCATCGGCCACTACGTTCGACTTCCCAGGCTGGTACTTGATCTCACAATCAAAGTCCTTTAGTAGCTCTATCAAACGACGTTGTCTCATGTTCAATTCAGGCTGCGAAACAGATATTGCAAACTCTTGTGGTCCGAGTACACCACAAATTGTTTGCCATACAAGTAATGACACCAGATCTTCAGCGCCAAAACCACCGCTGCTGTAACGCCCCAAAATCCCTAGGACCATATTTATGCATTTCATAAATCATATGGGCCATTTTGGCAATTTTAAATATTATGTATCTGCTGAAATGTTGATATCAGCAGGTAAGATGCGCTGCAGCTGGTTCCAGCAGGTGACTCCAAGGAGCGATGCACGAGCTGATTTTTAAATCGATTGGAAAATGTTTTAAGGAGGTGAAATGATTTCTTTAAGAGAAGGTTTGGTGTTTTACAATTAAAATGATATGAAGGGAATTTTACTAAATTTCAAAGGTATGTCATGCTTGATTTCTCAAGTAGCTTGCCACTAATCCCTTTCATATAAAAACCTGTTTTCAAAGTAAGACTTTCATTTTTTAAATCGATTGGAAAATGTTTTAAGGAGGTGAAATGATTTCTTTAAGAGAAGGTTTGGTGTTTTACAAATTAAAATGATATGAAGGGAATTTTACTAAATTTCAAAGGTGTGTCATGCTTGATTTCACAAGTAGCATGCCACTAATCCCTTTCATATAAAAACCTGTTTTCAAAGTAAGATTTTCATCATTTGCAAAGAAAAGTTTTAAAGTGTTCTTCAAAGAAATT
>KV002021.1:57299-94493 GCA_001598015.1 Dorcoceras hygrometricum | reverse complement strand
AAGGTGTGTCATGCTTGATTTCACAAGTAGCATGCCACTAATCCCTTTCATATAATAACCTGTTTTCAAATTAATATTTTCATGATTTTCAAAGAAAAGTTTTAAAGTGTTCTTCAAAGAAATCTCAGAAAAGTTCGTGCGTTGCTCAAAAGGAGGATTTCTGCGGGAATTTGCTGTTGTTGCAAAGCTTCAATTAAGGCACGTAAAAGCTGATCTTTTTCTACACCATTTGAAGCATATATTGTGTTTTAATGGATCTGCTTGCCTGTATGTTATGGATACATTTAAAGTTCATGTTTGAAATGATTTAGACATGATAAAGAAAGATGGGTTCAAAAATGATGTTTTGATGTTTATAATGCTTCCAGTATGTTTTTCAGAAAGTTTATGAAGTTTTATATGTACTGAGGATTCGAATTTATTTCCAGAAATGTTATGAAAGTTCTTCTTGAAGTAGCTGTAATATTAGAATTTGATAACTGTGTAATTGGTAGTTGCTGGTTGAATCATTGGTATGGTTTGATAGGCAACAGCTGATGGCATCGTTGTTGTTTTGATATTACAAATGAAGATTTATGTATCCAGTAGCTGTATCTACTTGTTAAGATTCAGCAGCTGTATGCTTATAGCGTTTACGAATGTTCTTCCTGTAGTTGTAATGTCGAAATTTGATGATTTTGTAATCAGTAGTTGTTAGTTGAATCAGTATAAAGTCTGGTTTAATAGGAGACGGCTGGTAGCGAAATCATTGTTTAGATATTGCAAGCGTCTCCGTAAATTTCAGCAGATGCACTGTTCATCAGCAGATGCGTCTTTCATTATTAATATCAGCAGTTGTTTTCCTTTGATTAGGAATCAGCAGCTGCATTGTGATTTTGAATTCAGAAGCTGTATTTCCTTCGTTAGAATTCAGCAGTTGCGTAGTTTTTCTAAAATCAGCAGATGCACTGTTCATCAGCAGATGCATTCCATAGTGATAATTCAGCAGTTGCTTTATTCGTTTTAAGTACTATTCATTTCAGCTGGTATTAGTCTTGCGACTGGTACTATTCTTTTATATAATCGTGTTAGCACTTTTCCTTGCGACTGATTGATGTGCTAACGACGTCGTTCCTTTAAGTTATAGAAAGATCAGCATGTAGCCTTATTATTCCATCTGCTGATCACTCCAACGACAACGTTTCACTTTATATTTATTTAAAAGATCTCGCGACTGGATTCTTGTCTTGCGACTGGTTCCTATTTGTTGCGACTGGTATTATTCATTTCAGCAGGTATTAGTCTTGCGACTGGTACTATTCCTTGCGACTGGTTTTCTTTCAACCAGTTCCATTTTAACGATATGTTTCCAAAGTCGAATTCAATACTCAGTAAAGTTTTAAAATGGGAAGCAAAGGTTTAAAATGAGGGGACCCGATGATTTACAGAAATGTTTAAAGAAAAGCTTGTTAAGGAACAAAAGATGTTTTAGATTATGGCATAGATAGTTACGGTCACCAAGGAGAAGGGTGAGCAGTTGTCAAAGATGTCGACTGCCCTTTCATATGAGCTATATGCTAAAACTGATATCGGGAGTCATTTTGATCAAAGTGCAAATTGGACCACATAGCAAAGATGTCGACTGCCCTTTCATATGAGCTATATGCTAAAACTGATATCGGGAGTCATTTTGATCAAAGTGCAAATTGGACCACATAGAACTTATATGCCATGATCAACTGAAAATGATATTGAACTTAACGAGAAGCTGGGCTATCATCCCCTGTTTCTGCCATTGAATGTTTACTGAAATGTTTACGAAAATGACATTGTATATTGAAGTTCCTTAACATATGAATTGCACAGATTTCTGCCTGCTTTTTATGAACTTGTTACTATTCAAATTTTACTTGCTGAGCCTTTAGGCTCACTAGCTTTTAAAATGGTGCAGGTACGACAACTGGTGGAGTAACAGCAGGTGAAACTTGAAACCAGCAGATGGGTGGCGTTGTGTTTATCCAAGGCCTACGTTTTTCCGTGTCTAAGTTGTATTGTTTTGATTAGGTTGTACTGTATTAAATCAGTAGCAATGGTTGTATATTTACATAGAATAACAGCTGTTGTAAACTGCAATGGCAAAGTTATATGAAATACTCTGTTTTCCGCAGATGTTTTAGCAGTAGCGCGCGAACTTAAGTACCTGCTGATCTTCGAATTTGTCTTGTGTCTTGTTTCCTTTGAGTTATAAGAAATGCAGCTTATAACAAATTATCTTTTAGCCCTTATTTTATTCGAAAATTTTTGTTTACCCCAATTCTCGTGGCCCCGTTGGGTTCGGGCGTCGCAGCTGCAAGCTCCAAATCATGGACAGGAAAACGAGTCTCGTGCGGTTTCAACTGCCGCGAGGCATACGCAATGACTCGACCATTTTGCATCAAAACACAACCCAATCCATTGAGCGAAGAGTCAGAACACACAAAGAAACCACCTGAACCGGACGGCAGAGCCAATGCAGGCGCAGTATTCAGCTTCTCCTTGAGCAGTTGAAAGGCATTCTCGCACTGCTCAGTCCGCACAAACCGCTTGTACTTCTGCGTCAGTTGAGTCATCGGCTTGGCTATGCTAGAGAAACCTTCGATGAAACGACAGTAATAGCCCGCTAGACCCAAGAAACTGCGAATCTCGGAAACATTTCTGGGACGCTCCTAGTTCAGAACAGCATCAACCATACTGGGATCCACCGAAATCCCCTCGGCTGAAATCACATGTCCCAAGAATACGACGCGATCCAACCAGAATTCGCACTTGGAAAACTTAGCATACAACTGCTGGTCTCTCAGAGTCTGAAGGACAATCCTCAAATGCTCCTTATGCTCCAAAGGAGTCTTTGAGTACACCAAGATGTCGTCAATGAACACGATCCCAAACTGATCAATAAACTCGCGGAAAACTCGGTTCATCAAATGCATAAAGACTGCAGGCGCGTTGGTCAAACCTAACGGCATCACCATAAACTCGAAATGTCCGTACCTTGTACGAAACGTAGTCTTTGCAACATCTTGGTCTCTCACTCTCAGATGATGATACCCTGAACGAAGATCAATCTTTGAATATATCGCAGAACCTTGCAACTGATTAAACAAATCATCGATTCTCGGTAACGGGTACTTGTTCTTGACAGTGGATTTGTTCAACTGGCGAAAATCAATGCACATCCGCATTGAGCCATCCTTCTTCTTCACAAACAAGATGGGCGCTCCCCACGACGACATACTAGGTCGGATGAAACTTTTCTCCAGCAAGTCGTCCAATTGCACCTTGAGCTCTCTCCGCATTGAGCCATACTTCTTCTTCACAAACAAGATGGGCGCTCCCCACGACGACATACTAGGTCGGATAAAACCTTTCTCCAGCAAGTCGTCCAATTTCACCTTGAGCTCTCTCAACTCCGCAGGCGCCAGATGATACGGGCCACGAGAAATTGGAGCTGTGCCAGGCACCAACTCAATGCTGAAGTCAATCTCACTCCTCGGAGGAAAACCAGGAATCTCCTCCGGAAACACGTCGGGAAAATGCCGCACCACAGGAACGTCACTAAGCTGCACACGGGAAGAAGAAGATGCATCCAAAGCGTAGATCAAGAAGCCAGCACCTAAGGACAACAAGCTGAACATCTCCATAGCTGAGACCAACGGAATATCGCCAGATGATACGGGCCACGAGAAATTGGAGCTGTGCCAGGCACCAACTCAATGCTGAAGTCAATCTCACTCCTCGGAGGAAAACCAGGAATCTCCTCCGGAAACACGTCGGGAAAATGCCGCACCACAGGAACGTCACTAAGCTGCACACGGGAAGAAGAAGATGCATCCAAAGCGTAGATCAAGAAGCCAGCACCTAAGGACAACAAGCTGAACATCTCCATAGCTGAGACCAACGGAATATTCGATCGAGAATCCTGGCCATAGAAGTCCCACTTCTCGCCAGACAAAGCCCTAAAGCGCATAATCCCATCGAAACAGTCCACTGAGGCCCTATAGTTGGAAAGCACATCCATCCCAACTAAGCAATCTAAATCCCACAACATCAAACGGATCAAGTTCGCTAACAGCACATGCTCACCAAACCCCAACACGCCATCTAAAAAAACCTCCTGGGAGAACAAGCTCACACCTCCAGGGGTAGAAACAGAAACAGCATAGCGCAAAGGGATGGTACACAGACCATGCTCAACAACAAACGAATCAGAAATAAACGAATGCGATGCACCGGTGTCAAACAACACACGTGCAGGAAAATCAAAAACAAGGCAAGTACCTGCGATCACCGACTCGGTGTCTCCTCCGCCTGCTCCCTCGTGATGGTGCTGACCTAAGCATGCTAGGGTCCAGAGAAGAAAGGCTGAGACAACTGTCCGAACGGCGACGGACCAGGCTGTTGGAACGGCCTAAACTGAGTCTCACCCAATCGAGGCTGCTGAAACTGAGGGGAACGACCCCTGGACTGACCACCACGACCCTGAGGCTGGGTCGCGATCTGATGTGATCCAGCTGACGGACACACTCTAGCAAAATGCCAGTACTGACCACAAAGGTTTCAGGAACCCTGCACACCAACATGCTGCGTAGACGGATGCTTGCCACCGCAAAAACCAAAAAACTCAGCCCGAGAACCACTGCTACTTGAGCTGCCCGAACCAGAAGAGCCAGAACCCGACTTCTTCTTCAATTGCTGACCGTGGGGACGGAACCTCTGACGTCAAGAATGCTGTGCCACCTGTGACTGCTGCTGCTGCCGGGGCTGATGGGCTGACTGGGAGGACTGAGAAGACTATGCTCCCTGAATAGCAGGACGACCACCCTGTGCTGCCTGCTGCCTACGAGCACGAAGACTACGCAAACCTTCTTCAATGTCGATGGCACTATCAACTACCTCAGCATACGTCATTGGTTTGCTGGTCAGCACCATCTGATATAGCTCTTCATTCAAGCCCTCAAGAAATCTAGTCCTCTTGGCCCTCTCCCGGCCAAAAACATGGGGAACGTGCCAACAAAGAAGAAAACTTCCTAGCATACTCCTGGACAATCATCGAGCCCTGCTCCAGATGATCGAACTCCCGCTCCCGGGCGTTAACATAAGACTCGGGTACATACTCCTGCCGGAAGGTCTCGCAAAAACTGCCCCAAGAGATCCCAACGCCAGTCTCCAGCAAGGTACTCGAAGCGCCTCGCCACCAGCGCTCTGCCGCCTTCCTAAGCAAGAGGGTCACTAAACTCAGTCGAAGATCATCATCATACTGAACCCGATCGAAAAGACCGATGATGTTCCGGAGCCACGAGTCTGCATCTTCACTGAACTCTTCACCATTGAAGACTGGAGGGTTCATCCTCTGAAACCGCGCTATCACGACATCCATCCTCTCCATAGGAGGTGCCGCAACCTCAAATTCCTCCTCGTCGCTAACACGAGTATGACTGCGAGCACTACACCTATCCTCATTATGTCCTGCTGATTCCTCAAACTTCCCCCTACCTCTACCACGATGTCTAGGCGGCATCTACGAAAACACTCAACAGGATCAAGCAAAACAGAACAGATACTGCATAGATAGCACATAACACAAATATCACATAGATCAAGCACATGCAACACACGATACTGTGCCTAGACTCAAGTGTGATTCAAAGAAATTGAGCTTATCCCATCTTAAGCTCTGATACTCAAAATGTCAGGCCTTGTGCTCATATCAGAGATAAAACATACAAACACGTGCGGATGCTACTAAAAAGCGGGTAAAATTTTCGCTTTTGGCCTGACAGTTAAAAACGATATAATTTAAAATAGTGCGATACTCAAAATAGATATCCCAGTTTACCAACGAAACCAACAAATGGCTACACACACTTCAATACAGTACAGCATACATGCACAAGTATCAGACTCCAACCACTAGCTACAACAACGAAGCACAGGGCATCCCCTGACTAACAATACTGATACATAAGTATATGCTATATGCTACTGGGATACTCTAACCACCTCCTGGGGCACCTCCAGCTGGGTTAAAACCACGATCAGCTGTAAAGCCTATATTCCCTGAAAACAACACAAACAAGGAAAACAACCAAGCCCCAGAGGGACATGGGGTCAAACCCCAGTACGGAGAGCAACTGAAATAGCTAAAAGAAATGCATAAGATAAAATGCAGATGCTATGTATGAGATACCGGATAACAGCTGAAGGCTACAACCAACAAGGGAGCCAAGGAACTCAAACATAGCTCCACGAGATCTGCAACGAATCAGTGGCAACGGGGTTTGTTCAGAGTGTGGTAATGAGCCACTCGCCTTGACACAACACCCAAATATCAGATGCATCAAACAACTCAACCTGTTGTTGCCTCGCCCATGAACTGTGGTAGTTAACCACTCGGCGCATGGTGGCTAACTAACCCAGCAGAGAGATGAGAGTGCGGTATTGCCGCTCTCCCTCACATCGTAGTAAGAAACAACAGCAATACAACGAGATACAAAGCAATAGCTACAACATAATTATTAATGGCAATATGGGAAATGCGTGTATGCATAAACATAGCAGCTAAAATCAACAACAATCACATATGCACACAGCAACATCCACGGCAATGCACCAGCATCCATCTAACATTAAATATCACGCTTCCCAACTACATCAAGCTCAGATCCGTACCTTAAATTCCTGAGATACAACTAGAAAGAAGATTGCTTCAAAGAATAGTCCGAGCGACACACAGATCTGTCACCTGCTAGCCAATACAAACAACTGCTCAAGGACTACATCTCAGAAATGCCAACGTCTAGGAGTTATCAACTCCACCAGTGCTAATTCTACCTTTATACACTATGAAAAGCTCTAACAAAGCTTAAAAAGTTAGAACCTTTACTTACCCCAACAAGCTAGGATAGGATGCTAACAAACTAAACAAAGGAGATGTCTCTGCGATCCTCTTCCAGCTCCTCCGCTGCCTAAGAGAAGGGTAAGAAACGAAGCGCCTTAACGAGAGGAGTCCAACGCTACCTCAAACGTAACAAACGATGGCCGGAAACGATGAGAATTCACCGGAGAAACTCACGGCTGAACAGTGTTCTAGTGTTCGAGAAACAAAGGTCGACAATCGAGGGAATATTTCGCTAAGTATGGGATCTGGTAATCGATCGAAGACCAAGTCTTCAATTATATAAACTTCTCGACTGCTGATAACAAATCCCACCGACAAAACCAGCCGAAACTCGTTGAAAACACAACCAGCAGATGCAAAGCAAACCAACTGCTGAATTCTCAAATAACACTAAGCAAAACGGTGTCGCAGTGACTTAACTAAATGACGTCGCACAGCTTACGTCATTCTATCTGTCAACAGCTGGTTAACCAAAACCAGCGACTGGATTTCTCAACAACGCAACAGATCCCTGCGATTGGTACCAGACACAACACTCGAAACGCAGCGTTTCAACTAATATAAACGGCGTCGCTTAACCACGTCAGCAAATCTGTTGAACTACCACATGAAACGACTGATCGCTACTAGGGTCAAACACACCAGCTGCTGCTTTCTTAGAAGCAAACCAACTGCTGAATTCTCAAATAACACTAAGCAAAACGGTGTCGCAGTGACTTAACTAAATGACGTCGCACAGTTTACGTCATTCTATCTGTCAACAGCTGGTTAACCAAAACCAGCGACTGGATTTCTCAACAACGCAACAGATCCCTGCGATTGGTACCAGACACAACACTCGAAACGCAGCGTTTCAACTAATATAAACGGCGTCGCTTAACCACGTCAGCAAATCTGTTGAACTACCACATGAAACGACTGATCGCTACTAGGGTCAAACACACCAGCTGCTGCTTTCTTAGCGCTAAACAAAACGACGTCGCCTCTACTAATCCAAACGACGGCGTATTACACTTCTATACAGGAGCTTGCTGCAAACAGATATAACCCAGTCGATGCTTCACAAAACGTCAACGTTTTGAAATCCTTAGCGCTCTCTGCTGAATCCACGTAAGCGTTGCTGCTGGCAGATCCTACACAACGCCTAAAATACTATCAGCTGGCAGACTTTGCCAACGACTGGTCACTCACGCCAAAACGACGGCGTTTGATCTCCCGCGTTACTAATACACGCTACGACTGCTTTTCACCAAATCGACCAGCTTTCTCCACGAAACCAGCTTTCACCCAAAAATCTAAAAAATACGAAAGCTTCCAGAATTGCTTTAAATGTGAAATCTGACCCGAAAATACCAACCAATCTTCCAAACAAAGATCTGAACCACTAGAAATCTCTAAAATCCGATTAGTTCAACAATTAATCTTACATCAAAATCATGTCTCACAAGTTCAGCTCAGGCGTCCCCTCTCTGTTCCAGTTTGGATATATTCACGTCTACTCCAGTCTTAACAAGCTGCTCATGTCAAGTAGAGCATTAGTACAATAGAAGCAGATTTTGTGTGAATCAAAACTCAGATTATGATCTGTAAATACAGATCCAACACATGCCTTCGAAAGAGGTATAAGAAGAGACGCCTTGGCAAGAGGAGTCCAGCGCTACCACTCTTGCCCCAATCTGAGTCTTCTACCGCCGGCAATCGGAGAGGATGAGGTTCGGTGAACAGTAGCTAGGGTATCACGACAGAGTAAGGTACACGAAATATTTATATGTGTCGTGAAAATATGGCGTTCGAATTGTCAAAGTCTTCTATAAATACAACTTAAATTTCCCAAATCGGATGAACAGCAACCACCGACAACATTGGCTCAAAGCTGATACCCACTCAGATATGAGTATCACTCTAGATCTGGACCATACGCTAAACCAGCACGCTACTACCATACGACGTCGCAACAAAGTCCACTATTCCACTGGACACGTCATCCCGCTAATACCAAATCAGCTATCGCTAAACGGTGCCACATCACAACTCAGATCTGGATGACCAGATCTCACACAAGTACTAACCATCGTTCACAAATACCCAAAACGGAATCGCGCTGCTTTCCGGTATAACAACTTGAAACCGGTTCACACCAAAACCTCAAACCAGGACAGTTCACACAAAGTTTCGTACCCGTGTAGGATATCCATTAGCGAACTCAAAGTAATTTGCGACAACCAGATTTCACCACTAGCTTCAATTATAATCAACCAACGCCAAACCCGATGTTACCAACTGTCAGGCCTCGTGCTAACATCAGATATCAAGCACGCAGAAACAAGCGGAAGCAACAAAAAAAGTGGTTAAAATTTTTGCTTTTGGCCTGACTGAAAGATAACAAAATTTAAAATACAAGATATTTAAAATAATCCCAATTTATAAATCCACAACAACACAAATATTCAAGTACAACAAATGCCGAACGGCTGAATACTACACAATTACAGATGGTCTACCAACTATATAAGACTAAGCATCACACGAAGTGATACTAGTGTATACAAATACTATATATAACTGGGACACTCTAACCACCTCCTGGGGCACCACCAGCTGGATCATAACCTCGACCAGCTGCAAATCCAGGAAAACCTGAACAATGCTATGCATGAGGGACAATGCAACAGCCGAAGGCTACAACCAAGAAAGGGAGCCAAAGAATTCAACAGATTCTGCAAAGAATATTTAGTGGCCACTGGTGTGTGTACAAGCACACGGGAATTACCCGCTCATCTTTACACCACACCTGAATACCAGATGCATCAACAACTCAACCTACTGTTGCCCAACCCATGAACTGTGGTAGTTAACCACTCGGAGCATGAGGGCTAACAGACCAGCAGGGAGATGAGAGTGCGGTATTGCCGCTCGCCCTCGCATCCTAGTAAGAAAACAGAGCAACAACAAAGCACGGATACAACAGCTGAAATGGAAATGATCATGCGTATGCAATGCAACAGCTGAACAGCATATAAAACAACAAGCAATTCAAACACATAAATCAAACATAATATCCATGCCAATTCCAGCCGTAATATAAGCTCAACATCCGTACCTCACCAGCTTCTGAGCTATAATTACCACACACAGCTGCTACAATCAAGTCCGAGCAGCACAGATCTATCACCTGCTATATCAACACAAGCCACTGCTCAAAAGCCGAAACGTAAAATAACAGCGGCTGGGAGCTACAACTCCACCAGCGCTCATCTACCTTCCTAACTCAACGGAAAGCTCTAACAAAGCTTAAAGGTAGCATCTTTACTTACCCCAACGAAACTACTGGCACGGCAGGAACGCTTATGCTAGCAAACTACACAAGGGAGGTGACCTAGCGATCCTGTGATCCTCTTCCAGCTCCTCCAAAGCTTTCTAAAGAGGAATAGAACGAAGCACCTTAGCGATAGGAGTCCAACGCTACCACTCTCACGCTCGTCGGAGTTGTCTACCACCGGAAATTAGGACGGATAAGGTTACTGTGAACAGTAACTAGGGTTCGCGACAAGATTTGCTATCGGGAAATATTTCTAATTATGGGATCTATTAAACAATGGAAGACCAAGTCTTCTCTTAAATACACTACTCAATCAACAGATAGAAATAGGAACAGATCCACCGACAAAATCAGTTGTCACAACTACTATTCACAACCAGTAGCTGAAATCACTCATCAGCTTTTGCCTTTCGCTAATATAACAACCAGCAGTTAAATCTTTCAAACAACGCTAAGACTAAACGGCGTCGCACCAACTTAACCAAACAATGTTGCATAGGAACACTTCACCTTGCTACCAACAACTGATTCACAAACCGGCAGTTACAACGCATGAGATCTCTCAACAGCTGATGTCTATCATAACCACAGCTGATACAAAGCGCTCCACTCAAAACGCTGTCGATCCAACTTATCTAAACGAGTAGTTTTTCTACCCTCTACAAAACACACTAATGAAACCAACAGCTGGTTCCTGTTCACAAAACGTCGTCGCTTCAAAGTCCCTTAGTGATCTCTGCTGATCATCGCAACTAACATACCAACAGCTGATCACTCACAACAGCTGGATACACGCTAATACACCAACGACTGAAATCCATACCAGCATTGCTGCTGCTTCCTACCAACACGTAACGTCTGAAATATCAACAACTGACGCGATCACTCAATGGCTGATCCCACTACTACTGCTGCTGATTCCAACACTTAGGCAAAATCGATGTCTATGCCAAGAACATCGACCAACATCTGATTGTGAAAACACAGGTCTCACACCAACCAGCACTTCTCAACTCTCCAAATCTGCCTACTACTCAACAGAAATCTACAACTGTCCAGATCTATTCTAAACACAAATATACTGAGAAACCCGATACGCTCACCCAGCATACCAGCTCAAAGCTGATCGATCCCATACTGCTCACGCCAAATCTGGTCTATCCAAAGCCCGATTAATTAAATCAATTAATCCAATAATCTTTCGGGTCTTAAAGTGTAAATCAAAAATTGGGAGATTGTTGGATCTGTGTTTACAGATCAGAATCTTAATTTTGATTAACACAAACCCTGCTACTATTTTACTAACGATTTAACTTAAGTGCGCAGGTTTAGCTGAAACATACAGTCACGATTTCGGAGGCCTAAACGAAGGAATTTGTCCAAAAACCAGCTTACGTCATGACGTAGTGGTGAGTCTTACTCGTTGGGCAGTTTCAGATGGGGTAGCACTGGCTTCATGCGAATATACGCAAGTTCATCCCGAACCTTGCATATTTTCATACTTTGTTCCCCAACCGGATAATGAACCTGCAACGGATGCAAGCTGGATGAAAGAACTGTAGCAGCCTAGCAGCAAGATGGAACAAAGAACTGATAGCTTATTGATTGAAAGCAGATATCAATGCAGATTGAGGAGTAGTCCAAGTTGGAACAGTAATGGGACGCCCGAGCTGGTCCAACAGAGGATGTAGAAATCTGGAACAGTGAGGGGGACGCCCCAGATGGTACAGTAGAGGATATCCAAGCTAGAACATTAAGGGGACGCCCAAGCTGGTCTAGCAGAGGACAACTTAGCTGGTACAGTGAGGTGACGTCCGAGCTGGTCCAGCAGAGGATAACCAGATCGCAGAGGACATACAGCCTTTTCACCATATTCGAGCAAGAGCAGCTCAGAGTTCAGGAACCAGCTCAGAGATCAAGAGCAGAATCTATCAGATCAACGAGCAAAGCAATTTGAACTTGAACTTATGCGAAGAGAGTTTATTTGTGTTGTCCACATCAGGTACAGATCTGTACAGTGCGCACATGCTCAAAGTCTACAAAGCCTGCACAAGCATTAAATGCAAAGGACACAAGGCACAACTTTGTCAAAAATTTTCAGAAGCATTTACAACGGCTATATGCTTTGTGTCCAACGAATTAAATCTGCACGGAGGCTATATATAAGATGAGCAGGAGAAGAGACAAATGAAGAGATATGGAGGAGTGTGCAGGAGCCAAAATAGATTAATCAAGTCTACTGCATAACCTAAGGAAGACATCGAGAAACCATCCCGGAGAGGAGCACTTCCTAGTGTGTGAGAATATATTTGAGAGTGAGCGTACAATGTACATTTCTCACACATAGATTTACTCACATATGAGAGCTGAGAGCTAAATTGTTGAGTTAAGTGAATCAGATCAAATACTTCCATTGTTTTCTTTGGACAGAGACGTAAAACAAGTCCTTGTAGCCTTTCCCACTGAGGCATTAAAGAAGTGAGTTAGACACACGCAACTTGTGATCTGGTGTGCAGTGGTGTTGCTAGGAGTTCTTCCGACCGAGGGCCGTCGGAGTGGGTTGTAGCGTAGGGACGCTGCAATAAAATTCTTCTAGTGGAATCCTCCCGATTGCGGAATAAGGGGAGATGTAGGAGAGTTTGCTCCGAACTTCCATAAACAAAGCAGCGTATCTCTTCACTTCTGTCTGCATTCATTCATAAGCATTGCATATTTATAACTATGTTTAAAAATATTTTTAAAAGGCTTTCGAATCTAAGAGTACAGTTCTAGTTCTTTCCGTATGATTTAAATTCATTACTCAATCTGTATCTCGGTGCACAAGTATTCAAGAATACTTAGCTATTGCAGCTCAAGTTGTAAATGACCAGATCGCTTGCTCTTTCATTGAGCTGGTTTCAGCATCCCGCTGGAACCAGCTTAGTTATCGCGATCCGGTGTCAGCGTCTAGCTTGATCCAGCGTCTTTTACTCGATCTTGTTATTCCCTCTAAGTGCTGGTTATTGACTAAATAACTTCTGTATACACTAAAAGAGGGTAATCAATCCTAACAAGTGGTATGAGAGCAGGTTGTTCTTGAATAGTGCATTTATTTTCGAAAAGCTTGTCTATGCTGCACCATTTTTAAGATTTTCAAAACACATTATATGGATAGGGGGAGGAATGTCAATTGAATTGCAGAGCAATTTCTCGAAAGGAAAGAGCGAAACACCTCTTCTGACGAGCTTACAGATTGCACGAGGTCTGTGGATGCCAAGATCCATAGGGCTGGCCGAGGATAAGCCTTAGGGAAAAATGGAAAAAATTCTGTGAATTGAATCTTCTATTGCTCCTCTTGTCCAAATGAATGAGAACTTTTGAGTAGCATAGATTCTGTTTTCAAAATCTCATGCATGATGTTTTCGACAAATTGTATTCCTGTACATAATGTTTTATTTCAAAAATAAAAATACCCCATTATCTGTTGATGGGAGTTTTAAGGGGGAGACAATTTTTAAAACTCTTTTTGATTCCCACAAAAAGGGGGAGAAATAATTTCAAACATAAACATACCTGCATATGTTTATTCAGGTTTTGTATAAATAAAAAATGGGGAGATTGTTGGATCTATGTTTACAGATCAGAATCATAATTTTGATGAACACAAAACCTGCTACTAGTTTATTAATGATTTAACTTAAGTGTGCAGGTTGAGCTGAAACATATAGTCACGATTTTGGAGGCCTAAACAAATGAATTTGGCCAAAAAGCAGCTTACGTCACGACGTAGTGGTGAGTCTTATTAGTTGGGCTGTTACGGAGGAGGTAGCACTGGCCTCATGCAAAAATATGCAAGTTCAACCCGAACCTTGAATATTTTCATACTTGTTTCCCCAGTCGGATAATGAACCTGCAACGAAAGAAAGATGGATGAAAGCACTGTAGCAGCCTACTGATAGCAGATTTATTGAAAGCAGATAGCAGTGCAGATTGAGGAGTAGTCCAAGTTGGAACAGTAAGGGGAAGTTCGAGCTGGTCCAACAGAGGATTTCCAAATCTGGAATAGTGAGAGGATGCCCGAGCTGGTACAGTTGAGGATATCCAAGCTAGAACAGTAAGGGGACGCCCAAGCTGGTCTAGCAGAGGACAACTTAGCTTGTAGATTGAGGGGACGCCCGAGCTGGTCCAGCAGAGGATAACCAGATCGCAGAGGACATACAACTTGTTCACCAGCTTGGAGCAAAAGCAACTCAGAGTTCAAGAACCAGCTCAGAGATCAAGAGCAAAATCTATCAGATCAACAAGCCAAGCAATTTGAACTTGAACTTATGGGAAGACAGTTCATTAGAGTTCAAATTGAGTTGCTGTGATGTCCACATCAGGTACAGATATGCACAGTGCGCACATGCTCAAAGTCAACAAAGCCTGCTGTGAGACATGGATTGTATAAGGTTAATTGTTGAATTAATCGCTTTTTAAGGATTTATGGTGATTCAGATATCTATTTGAGGCTTTGGATTGCATTTTCGGGTCAGATTTCATATTTTAAGCAATTCCGGAAGATTTCATATTTTTGGTATATTGTGGTGAAAGCTGGTTTTGTTGTGGAAGCTGGTCGGTGGTGAAAACCAGTCGTAGCGTGTATTAGTAACGTGGGAGATCAAACACCGTCGTTTTGATGTGAGTGACCAGTCGTTAGCAAAGTCTGCCAGCAGATAGTATTTTAGGCGTTGTGTAGGATCTGCCAGCAGCAACGCTTACGTGGATTCAACAGAGAGCGCTAAGGGACTTAGAATTGGTGACGTTTTGTGAAGCATCGACTGGGTGATATCTGTTAGCAGCAAGCTCCTGTAGCAAAGTGCAATACACCGTCGTTTGGATTAGTAGAGGCGACGTCGTTTTGTTTAGCGCTAAGAAATCAGCAGCTGGTGTGTTTGCCCTAATAGCGATCAGTCGTTGCATGTATTAGTTCAACAGATTTGCTGACGTGGTTAAGCGACGTCGTTTAGATTAGTTGAAACGCTGCGTTTTGAGTGTTTTGTCAGGTACCAGTCGTAGGGATCTGTTGCGTTGTCGAGAATCCAGTCGCTGGTTTTGGTTAACCAGCTGTTGACAGATAGGATGACGTAAGCTGTGCGATGTCGTTTAGTTAAGTCGCTGCGACACCGTTTTGCTTAGTGTTATTTGAGAATTCAGCAGTTGGTTTGCTTTGCATCTGCTGGTTGTGTTTTCAACGAGTGTCGGCTGGTTTTGTCGGTGGGATTTGAATTCAGTTGTTGAGAAGTTTATATCATTGAAGACTTGGTCTAGAACACTGTTCATCGTCAGTTTCTCCGGCGAATTCCCATCGTTTCCGGCCATCGTTTGTTACGTTTGAGGTAGCGTTGGACTCCTCTCGTTAAGGCGCTTCGTTTCTTACCCTTCTCTTAGGCAGCTAAGGATCTGGAAGAGGATCGCAGAGACATCTCCTTTGTTTAGTTTGTTAGCATCCTATCCTAGCTTGTTGGGGTAAGTAAAGGTTCTACCTTTTTAAGCTTTGTTAGAGCTTTTCGTAATGTATAAAGGTAGAATTAGCGCTGGTGGAGTTGATAACTCCCAACCGTTGGAATTTCTGAGATGTAGTCCTTGAGCAGTTGTTTGTATTGGCTAGCAGGTGACGGATCTGTGTCTCGCTCGGACTATTCTTTGAAACAATCTCCTTTCTAGTTGTATCTCAGGAATTTAAGGTACGGATCTGAGCTTGATGTATCTGGGAATCGGCGTGAGATTTAATGTTAGATGGCTGCTGGTGCATTGCCGTGGAGGTTGTTGTGTGCATATGTGATTGCTGTTGATTTTAGCTGCTATGTTTATGCATACACGCATTTCCCATATTACATTCATATTTCTGTTGCAGCCATTGCTTTGTATCTCGTTGTATTGCTGTTGTTTCTTACCAGGATGCGAGGGCGAACGGCAATACAGCACTCTCATCTCTTTGCTGGGATCGGTTAGCCACCATGCGCCGAGTGGTTAACTACCACAGTTCATGGGCGAGGCAACGGCAGGTTGAGTTGTTTGATGCATCTTGTATTTGGGTGTAGTGTCAAGGCGAGTGGCTCATTACCACACTTTGAACACACCCCGTGGCCACTGATTCGTTGCACATCTTTTGGAGCTATGTTTGAGTTCCTTGGCTCCCTTGTTGGTTGTAGCCTTCAGCTGTTATCCGGTGTCTCATGCATAACATCTGCATTTTATCTTATGCATTTCCTTTAGCTGTTTCAGTTTCTCTCCGTACTGGGGTTTGACCCCATGTCCCTCTGGGGTTTGGTTGTTTTCCTTGTTTGTGTTGTTTTCACGGAATCCAGGTTTTACAGCTGGTCGTGGTTTTAACCCAGCTGGCAGTGCCCCAGGAGGTGGTTAGAGTATCCCAGTAGCGTATAGAATATACTTATGTATCAGTATTGTTAGCCAGGGGATGCCTGTGCTTCGCTGTTGTAGCTAGTGGTTGGAGTCTGATACATGTGCATGTATGTTGTACTGTATTGAAATGGTGTGTAGCCATTTGTTGTTTTGTTGGTTTCGTTTGTAAACTGGGATATCTATTTTGATTATCGCACTATTTTAAATTATATTGTTTTTAACTGTCAGGCCAAAAGAAAAAATTTTACCCGCTTTTTAGTAGCTTCCGCATGCGTTTGTATGTTTTATCTCTGATATGAGCACGAGGCCTGACACCTGCAGAAGCATTAAATTAAAAGGACAGAAGGTACAACTATGTCAGAACTTTTCAGAAGCCTTTACAACGGCTATATGCTTTGTGTCCAACAGATTAAATATGCACAGAAGCTATATATAAAATGGCAGCAAAAGAGAAAAAGGAGGAGAGATGCAGGAGTGTGCAGGAGCAAAAAAAGATTAATCAAGTCTACTGCATAACCCAGGGAAGACATCGAGAAACCAGCTCGGAGAGGAGCACTTCCCAGTGTGTGAGAATACATTTGAGAGTGAGCGTACACTATATATTTCTTACACACAGATTCACACACATATGAGATCTGAGAGCTAAATTGTTAAATTGAGTGAATCAGATCAAATACATCCATTGTAGTCTTTGGACAGAGACGTAAAACAAGTCCTTGTAGCCTTTCTCACTGAGGCAGTAAAGAAGTGAATTAGACACACGCAGCTTGCGAGCTGGTGTGCAGTGGTGTTACTAGAAGTTCTTGCGGCCGAGGGTCATCGGATTGGGTTGTAGCGTACGGACGCCGCAATCAAAGTCTCCTAGTGGAATCCTTCTCGATTTTGGAAGAAAGGGAGACTTATGAGAGTTTGATCCGAACTTCCATAAACAAATCAGCATATCTCTTTACTGCTTTCTGCATTCATTCATACACACTGCATATTTATAACTGTGTTTAAAACTATTTTAAAAGGCTTTCGAATCTAAGAGTGCAGTTTGAGTCATTTCCAAATGATTTAAATTCATTACTCAATCTGTATCTCGGTGCACAAGTATTCAAGAACACTGAGCTATTGCAGCTCAAGTTGTAAATGACCAGATCTCTTGCTCTTTCATTGAGCTGGTTTCAGCATCCAGTTGGAACTAGCTTAGTTATCGCGATCCGATTCAGCTTCTAGCTTGATCCAGCGTCTTTTACTCGATCTGGTTATTCCCTCTATGTGCTGGTTCTTGACTAAATAACTTCTGTATACACTAACAGAGGATAATCGATCCTAACAAGTGTTATCAGAGCAGGTTGTTCTTGAATAGTGAATTTATTTTTGAAAAGCTAGTCTATGCTGCAAAATTTTTTATATTTTCAAAACTCATTATATGTATAGGGGAGGAATGTATATTGAATTACAGAGCAATTTCTCGAAAGGAAAGAGCGGCAACATCTCTTCTGACGAGCTGACAGATTGCGAGGTCTGTGGAAGCCAAGATCTCTATGGCTAGGCGAGGCTAAGCCTTAGGAAAAAATGGAAGAGATTTTGTGAATTGAATCTTCTATTGCTCCTCTGGTCCAAATGAATGAGAACTTTTGAGTAGCATAGATTCTTTTTTCAAAATCTCATGCATGATGTTTTCGACAAACTGTCTTCCTGTGCATAATGTTTTATTTCGAAAATAAAATTACCCAATGATCTGTTGAGGGGGAGTTTTAATGGGGAGACAAGATTTCAATCTTTTTTTGATTCCCACAAAAAGAGGGAGAAATAATTTCAAATCATAAACATACCTGCATATGTTTATTTAGGTTTTGCGTAAATCAAAAAGGAGGAGATTGTTGGATTTATGTTTACAGATCTGAATCTTAATTTTGATTAACACAAAATCTGCTACTATTTTACTAACGATATAACTTAATTATGCTGGTTGAGATGAAACATACAGTCGTGATTTCGGAGACCAAAACAAAGGAATTGGGCCAAAAAGCAGCTTACGTCACAATATAGTTTTGAATCTTACTCGTTGGGCCGTTTTGGAGGAGGTAGCAATGGCCTCATGCGAAAATATGCAAGTTAATCCCGAACCTTGCATATTTTCATACTTGGTTCCCCATCTGGATAATGAACCTGCAACGGAAGCAAGCTGGATGAAAGCACTGTAGCAGCCTAACAGCTAGCTGGAACAAAGCACTGATAGCAGATTGATTGAGAGCAGATAGCAGTGTAGATTGAGGAGTAGTCCAAGTTGGAACAGTAAGGGGACGCCCGAACTGGTCCAACAGAGGATGTCCAAAGCTGTAACAGTGAGAGGACGCCCGAGCTGGTACAATAGAGGATATCCAAGCTAGAACAGTAAGGGGACGCCCAAGCTGGTCTAGCAGAGGAAAACTTATCTTGTAGAGTGAGGGGACACCCGAGCTGGTCCATCAGAGGATAACCAGATCGCGGAGGACATACATCTTGTTCACCAGCTTGGAGCAAGAGCAGCTCAAAGTTCAGGAACCAGCTCAGAGATCAAGAGCAGAATCTATCAGATCAACGAGCAAAGCAATTTGAACTTGAACTTATGCGAAGATAGTTTATTAGAGTTCAAATTGAGTTGATGTGTTGTCCACATCAGGTACTGATCTGTACGGTGCGCACATGCTCAAAGTCTACAAAGCCTACAGAAGCATTAAATTCAAAGGACACAAGGTACAACTATGTCATAACTTTTCAGAAGCCTTTACAACGGCTATATGCTTTGTGTCCAACGGATTAAATCTGCACATAGGCTATATATAATATGAGCAGCAGAAGAGACAAAGGAGAAGAGATGCAGGAGTGTGCTGGAGCAAAACAGATTAATCAAGTCTACGACATAACCCAGGGAAGAAATCGAGAAACCAGCTCGGAGAGGAGCACTTCCCAATGTGTGAGAATACATTTGAGAGTGAGCGTACACTGTATATTTCTAAAACCCAGATTCACTCACATATGCGAGCTGAGAGCTACATTGTTGAGTGGAGTGAATCAGTTCAAATACTTCCATTGTAGTCTTTTGTCAGAGACGTAAAACAAGTCCTTGTAGCCTTTCTCACTGAGACAGTAAAGAAGTGAGTTAGACACACGCAGCTTGCGAGCTGGTGTGCAGTGTTGTTGCTAGGATTTCTTGCGGCCGAGGGTCATCGGAGTGGGTTTTAGCGTAGGGACGCCGCAATCAAAGTCTTCTAGTGGAATCCTTCCCGATTGCGGAAGAAGGGGAGACGTAGGAGAGTTTGCTCCAAACTTCCATAAACAAATCAGCGTATCTCTTTACTGCTTTCTGCATTCATTCATATGCACTGCAAATTTATAACTGTGTTTAAAACTATTTTCAATGGCTTTCGAATCTAAGAGTGCAGTTTGAGTCATTTCCACATGATTTAAATTCATTACTCAATCTGTATCTCGGTCACAAGTATTCAAGAACACTGAGCTATTGCAGCTCAAGTTATAAATAACCAGATCGCTTGCTCTTTCGTTGAGCTGGTTTCTGCATCCAGCTGGAACCAGCTTAGTTATCGTGATCCGGTTTCAGCGTCTATCTTGATCCAGCGTCTTTTACTCGATCTGCTTATTCCCTCTAAGTGCTGGTTACTGACTAAATAACTTCTGTATACACTAATTTAGAGTAATCGATGCTGGCAAGTGGTATCAGAGCAGGTTGTTCTTGAATAGTGCATTTCTTTTCAAAAAGCTTGTCTATGTTGCAAAATTTTGATGATTTTCAAAAACTCATTATATGGATAGCGGAAGGATTGTCTATTGAATTGCAGAGAAATTTCTCGAAAAGAAAGAGCGGCAACATTTCTTCTGAAGAGCTGCCAGATTGCAAGAGGTCTATGGACGCCATGATCTCTATGCCTGGGCGAGGCTAAGCCTTAGGGAAAATGGAATATATTCCGTGAATTGAATTATCTATTGCTCATCTGGTCCAAATGAATGAGAACTTTGAGTAGCATAAGATTCAGTTTTCAAAATCTCATGCATGATGTTTTCGACAAACTGTCTTCCTGTGCGTAATGTTTTATTTCAAAAATAAAAATACCCCATGATCTGTTGTGGGGGAGTTTTAACGGGGAGACAAGATTTCAAACACTTTTTGATTCCCACAAAAAGGGGGAGAAATAATTTCAAGCATAAACATACCTGCATATGTTTATTCAGGTTTTGTGTAACTGAAAAAGGGGGAGATTGTTGGATCAGTGTTTACAGATCAGAATCTTAATTTTGATTAACACAAAACCTGCTACTATTTTACTAATGATTTAACTTAAGTGCACAGGTTGAGCTGAAACATACAGTCGCAATTTCGGAGGCTTAAACGAAGGAATTTGGAAAAAAAGCAGCTTACGTCACGACGTAGTGGTGAGTCTTCCTCGTTGGGCAGTTTCGGAGGGTGTAGCACTGGCCTCATGCGAAAATATGCAAGTTCATCCCGAACCTTGAATATTTTCATACTTGGTTCCCCAACCGGATAATGAACCTGCAATGGAAGCAAGCTGGATGAAAGCACTGTAGCAGCGTAGCATCAAGCTGGAACAAAGAACTGATAGCAGATTGATTGAAAGAAGATAGCAGTGCACATTGAGGAGTAGTCTAAGTTGGAACATTAAGGGGACACTCGAGCTGGTCCAACAGAGGATGTCCATAGCTGGAACAGTGAGGCGACGCCCGAGCTGGTACAGTATAGGATATCCAAGCTAGAACAGTAATGGGACGCCCAAGCTGGTCTAGAAGAGGACAACAAAGCTGGTACAGTGAGGGGACGCCCGAGCTACTCCAGCAGAGGATAACCAGATCGCCGATTACATACAGGTTGTTCACCATCTTGGAGCAAGAGCAGCTCAGAGTTCAGCAACCATCTCAGAGATCAAGGGCAGAATCTATCAGATCAACGAGTAAAGAAATTTGAACTTGAACTTATGCGAAGACATTTTATTAGAGTTCAAATTGAGTTGATGTGTTGTCCACATCAGGTACAGATCTGTACAGTGCGCACATGCTCAAAGTCTACAAATCCGGCAGAAGCATTAAATTCAAAGGACACAAGGTACAACTATGTCAGAACTTTTCAGAAGCCTTTACAACGGCTATATGCTTTGTGCCCAACAGATTAAATCTGCACAGAGGCTATATATAATATTAGCTGTAGAAGAGATAAAGGAGGAGAGATGCAGGAGTGTGCAGAAGCAAAAACAGATTAATCAAGTCTACTGCATAACCCAGGGAAGACATCGAGAAGCCAGCTCGAAAAGGAGCACTTCCCAGTGTGTGAGAATACATTTGAGAGTGAGCGTACACTGTATATTTCTCACACACAGATTCACTCACATATGAGAGCTAAGAGCTAAATTGTTGAGTTGAGTGAATCAGATCAAATACTTCCATTGTAGTCTTTGGACAGTGACGTAAAACAAGTCCTTGTAGCCTTTCTCACTGAGGCAGTAAAGAAGTGAGTTAGACACACGCATCTTGCGAGCTGGTGTGCAGTGGTGTTGCTAGGAGATCTTGCGGCCGAGGGTCGTCGACGTGGGTTGTAGCGTAGGGACTCTACAATCAAAGTCTTCTAGTGGAATCCTTCCCGATTATGGAAGAAGGGGATACGTAGGAGAGTTTGTTCCGAACTTTCATAAACAAATCAGCGTATCTCTTTACTGCTTTCTGCATTCATTCATACGCACTCCATATTTGTAAAGTTTAATCTATTTTCAAAGGCTTTAGAATCTAAGAGTGCAGTTTGAGTTATTTCCGCATGATTTTAAATTCATTACTAAATCTTTATCTCGGTGCACAAGTAATCAAGAACACTGAGCTATTGCAGCTCAAGTTGTAAATAACCAGATCGTTTGCTCTTTCATTGAGCTTGTTTCAGCATCCAGCTGGAACCAGCTTAGTTATCGCGATCCGGTATCAGCGTCTAGCTTGATCCAACTTATTTTACTCTATCTGCTTATTCCCTCTAAGTGTTGGTTGTTGACTAAATAACTTATGTATACACTAACAGAAGGTAATCGATCCTAACATACAAGTTGGGCTAAACACGATGTTCAGGTCCGAACTGATCTGAAGAACTTGAGTATATATACATGCTCGTTGACCAACTAATAGTCATTTTAGACCTCACATCTCCTTAGCCTCTTATGGGAGCTCCCGACAGATATTTTCACTAACCCTCATGTCACTGTTCTCCCGACCTAATATATTCCTAATCTTCGGAGATTCATCGATCAGTTTTGAGCGAGGGTACTACGGTTGAAAATATGTAGCACCCCAAAAACCATAAGACCATAATTTCTAGCCTTTTTATTGTAAGGGCTTTTCTTATATTTGAGCATCCAGATTTTAGTACGAGCTGGTTCCAGTAATCTAAGCTGAATTCTTTCTTTTTCTTCCTACTTAGAAGCATGGTCCAGATGGATTCTTGAAGGATTTCGCCTCAAGCACAATCCTGAGCTGGGGCAGCTTTTCTTTTAAATAAAATGCTTTGATGGGAGATTTGGGTATTAATAAAAATGTGGTAACAAGTTTACAAATTAAAATAGTAGTAGGGATTTTTTATTAATTTTGCAAGGATTTGGTGAGCTAACCATGCCTAATCATTGTACTTCTACCTACTGCAATCATGCTCCCACATATATGATTTCTACATAAGTTCAAGAGCTTATTTTTGTTACAATAAAATCTTTCATTTCTCTCAAAATATACAAGAGCTCGTCGAGCCAAGTACATCTGCTGTTGTGATTCTCAGTCAGGCAAGTAAGCATTGATTCTTGCTGAATCTGGAAAACATATATTGCTTCGTTGTTTTCTGTTGTATGCTTGCCTGTTGCATGTTTCAGTTTAGCCATTTCATGTTCAAGTTTAAGCTAAGGATTCACTGCTTTGATGTTTTAATTTTTGTGAAAACTCACCAAGTATCTTATAGCAAGCAGTTGTGTTTTTAAAATACTGAGATGTACAGATTTCCAGACAAGATAAGCCAAAGAGAAGCTCTGTTTTCTGGTGTGCTGTAAAGGTTATGGACATCGACTCTGAACAGATAGGCGGTGCTGGTTTGATCGGAATTATTTTCTGATCGAATAATCTGAGCTAGTTTGTTTAGGGACTGTCTGAGCTAGTTGCAAAACCTTCATTTTAAGCAGATCTGGCCTATGTTCTTCGTCGGTCTGCGTGATTCTCTGCTAAACTTATTGGGTTTCTCAAAGCTGAGTGACCTTCCAAATCTGAAATTCTTCTTACAAAGCTTATATCACATTTTGAATACGTAAGCTATTTCCCTCGAACCAAATATGTTTTACTACGCGTAAGCTGTTTATCGTAGAACCAAATATATTGTCATATTCCCAAGCCATTTTCGTTAGCCAAATCTGTTCTTCACACCTGTGATCTGTTTCACACCCAAGATGCGTTTTATGTAGTAAAAGTTGTTCTTTACGCTTGCGATCTACATCCTGTAGCCAAAGCTGTTTGCGTTCTTCCGAGATGGTTTCTCCTATCCTCAGCTCATAGCCCAGTTGTACACTTAGTAATGTAAAGTTGTTTTTAAAGATAAAATGAGTTTCATACCAGTTAATCAACCAATTTTCAGTGACCAATCTTTGATCAGAATAAAAGTATATTAGCTATTTTAAAGTAAAGGAAGTAAAGTTTTAGTTTTAAGGACTTGTGGCATAGAGGACCCGGTCAATCAGGAAGGGACTAAGATTATGGTATGACTGTATCCTTTAGCAAAGGGACCAAGATTATGGAATTACTGTAATCCCTTCACAGAGAGTTACTGATTCAGTTAACATGCTACATGCACCAGGACCACCAGAGAGCCTCTAGGCAATGAGTCACAGTTTAAGCGATTCAGATATGATGTTCGGATCTGTATTTTCAGTAGCAAGTTCAGTTCGGATGACTTCCTTTAAATTATGTATTATGTTTCAGTTATGCCTGCATTATGTGATCTTGTTATTCTCAGTTTTTACTTGTTGAGCCCCTAGGCTCACTAGTTTTCCCGATACAGGTGAGACAGCTCAGGGGCAGGCGGGTGGCGCGAGCTGAACCAGATTTGGGGGGATTGCGTGTGCTTGTCAAAGGCCTGCGTTTATGCGAAGTCAGAGATGTTGTTGTTTTTGATCTTTTGACATCAATAGAGAATTCATATAGAGTTCCATTAATTGTAATATCGACTTTTGTAATCGAAATCTGAAGTTCTTATATACCAAATCCGTTTTTACTGTTCAATTTTGGCGCCAACTGTTTACGTTCAGTCTTTTGCAAGGGAGTACAGCTTACACTTTTCTCCTTTAGTCCTTTTATTATTTTCAAATTTCCTATTACTCCAATCCGTTTATTCCCATGGGTTTGGGCGTCACAACTTGGTATCAGAGCATGTTCCTGTGATAAACACACACTTCCCAGTCTGGAGCAGCTTTCGCCGTCCGCATCTCCTGATCTGTGAGTTTATTTTTTATGTTAAGAGTCATTTCTCGTTTGAGTTCTGATGTTCTTTTGAGGTGGATTGCGGGCTATAGATTAAGATGTCAGGCAGAGGAAGAGGTAGAAGAAGCACCCCTGAATTAGGACCTAGTCCAGACAGTAATGTTCGTATTACTCAACTCTTAGATTTGAACAGTCTGTCAGAGGAAATGGCCAATCTTCTAACAGCAGAGGACCAAATCATGATGATTCCTAGGAGAAATTTCCAAGATAGAAACAAAAAGGGTTTAGTGGTACAACAGATTCGCTTTTTGCTTAGAGCTGGATCAAGTCAATGGAAGTTATTCTTGAATATCTTCAGATTCCAGATCTGGATAGGCCTAGGTACGCTATCTATATGCAAAGAGATGATGCAGTGCTCTGGTGGGAAGGAGCCAAGTTATCAGTAGAGTTGGAAAATCTATCTTCGGATGAGTTTAAACGAGTGTTCCTAGAACAGTATTTCACAGCAGACAAGAGGTCTGAGCTGAAGAGTCAGTTCCTGAACCTGAAACAAGGGAGCATGACAGTACATGAGTATATCCAAAAGTTTGAGAGAGGATGTAATTTTGTGCCTCTTATTGGAAGAGATCCCAAGGACAAGCTGAGTCATTTTTTGGAAGGACTAAAGCATACATTCAAGCTGAATGTCAGGCTAGCAGGGCCCAAGACTTACATGGAAGCAGTAGATAAGGCCCTGCGGGTAGAAAGGGATTGGAAAGATTTCGAACAGGAGAGACAGCAGAGGAGACAGTCCTTTCAACAGGGGAGATCAGAGGCCATTTAAGAAGCAGAACAAGAACCAGCAGCGACCTCAAGAACAGAAACCCATACCATCCCAAACTCTTAGTACAGTACCAGTTGGAAACAACAAGCCAGTTTGCCTCAAGTGTCATAAGAATCACCCGGGACAATGTAAAGCTGGCCAGAGCGGCTGTTACAAGTGTGGTGCCCAAGGACACATCTCCAGGAACTGTCCACAGTCAAAGCAACTGGTGCCCAGTCGAGCTTGTGTCATGACAACTGAGCAAGCTAACCCCGATTCTATTGTAATTATTGGTCAGATTTTGGTTGCTGGTACACCCTCTTTTGCTTTATTAGATTCGGGTGCGACCCATTCCTTTATAGCTGAAGATTTTGCTAAGAAGTTACCCTGTAAGCCGTAACGGTTGTCCTTAGGCTATTGCGTGACTGTACCCTCAGGATAAGAGCTAGTAACACATAGTATATATGGTGACTTAGAGCTTGAATTTCATGGACATGTAATTACCGCCAATTTAATTGTTCTACTTATGCCTGAATTCGATTTGATTTTGGGAATAGACTGGTTTTCTAAGCATGGGATAGTTATCAATTTTAAGCTCAGGACAGTAACCATTAAACCACCCAATGGACTCCAGTTTTATTTGAAGCTAACCAGCTTAGACAATGTCCCCGCGTTATTTCATCATTACAAGCCCAGTGTTATTTCAGGAAAGGTGGAGCACGATTCTTGGCAAGTTTATCTTCTCTAACTGTTTCTAACCAGCCCGAGCTGGATGATGTGGATGTGGAGAATGAATTTCCAGAAGTTTTTCCAGATGACATCAGTGGAATACCTCCAGATAGAGAGTTAGAATTTGCTATATATTTAGTACCTGGAACAGCTCCTGTTTCCAGACCGCCCTATAGATTTGCTCCTACCGAGATGAAAGAGCTGAAGGAGCAAATTCAAGATCTATTGGATAAAGGATTTATAAGACCCAGTACGCCCCCATGGGGAGGTCCTGTTTTGTTCGTTAAGAAGAAAGATGGGAGCTTAAGATTGTGTATAGATTACTACGAGTTGAATAAGCTTACCATTAAGAATAAGTATCCCTACCTAGGATTGAGGATTTTTTCGATCAATTGAAGGGAGCAGCAGTGTTTTCTAAGATATATTTGTGATCTGGATACCATCAGCTTAAGATCAAAGAGGCCGATATCTATAAGACAGCTTTCAGGACACGTTATGGCCATTATGAGTTTTTAGTAATGCCTTTTGGATTGACCAACGCAACATATGGTTTTATGGATTTTATGAATAGAGTTTCCAGCCATTTTTGGATCAGTTTGTCATCGTATTTATAGATGATATCTTAGTGTATTCCAGACCAGCTCAGATCATGCCAATCAGCTTAGGATAGTGCTACATGTTTTGAAGGATAATCGATTGTTTGCTTAGTTTAGCAAGTGTGAGTTTTGGCTGGAGAAGGTTACATTTCTAGGTCACATCATTTCTACGAATGGATTAGAAGTTGACCCAGATAAGGTTGAAGCGGTACGAGCTGGCCTGTGCCCAGATCTGTTTCAGAGATAAGGAGCTTTTTGCGACTTGCAGGATATTAGAGGCATTTTACTCAAGGACTCTCGACGACAGCGGTTCCATTGACATATACTAGGAAACAAGTTAAGTTTGAATGGACCCCTAGTTGTCAGCAGAGTTTCGAGAAGTTGAAGCAAGCGTTGATAGAATCTCCAGTGCTGACCATGCCTTCTGAGCAAGGGAATTTTGTTGTCTACATAGATGCTTCCACGTTGGGTTTAGGAGCTGTGCTGATGTAGGACCATAGGGTAATAGCGTATGCTTCCAGAAAACTGAAGAGTCACGAGACGAATTATCCTACACATGATCTGGACTTAACAGCAGTGGTTTTTGCCCTGAAAATTTGGAGACATTATTTTTATGGGGAGAAGTGTGAGATATTCACAGACCATAAGAGTTTAAAGTACTTCTTCACTCAGAAAGAATTGAACATGAGACAGAGGAGGTGGTTAGAGATGGTCAAAGATTACGATTGTACCATTAGCTACCACCCAGGAAAGCCAACGTGGTGGCAGATGCTCTTAGTAAGAATTTGATAGGATTGACCCAGATCATAGTTCAGAGGCCCTTAGCTTACGAGATTGAGAGTTTTGGGCTACAGCTGATTCCCATCATAGTACTTTAGCCCTAGCTGTTCTCACCATCCAGTCTTCTTTGATACACCAGATTATAGAGGGTCAGCCGAGAGATGAACAACTAAAGAAGTGGGTTAAACAAGATGAAGAGAGAGGAGGAAATCTCTATACCTCAGTTGGAGTTGTTAGATATCAAGACAGATTATGGGTTCCTAACATGGACAACTTGAGATCTGATCTCATGACAGAAGCTCATACAGCCCTGTTGTGAGCACTCGAACCCACGGGATCACAAGATTTGGGGCGAATTAAAATTTTGAAATAAAAAGAAGGGCTAAACGACAATTTGTTATAAGCTGTATTTCTTATAACTTAGAAAAATTATAAGAACAAAAACACAAAACTGACACACAAATACTCTCGGCGCCAAGTACTGAAATTTTGCGGAAAACTAATTTCATATATAAACAGCAATTGCAATATTACAACATCTGAAATTCTATATGAATTTACTATTGTTACAATTGATCTAATACATATGTCTAAGATAAAGGACAACAGCTAAGACATAGGAAAACGCTGTCCATAGATAAACACTTCACCACCTAGCTCACCTGCACCATTTTAAAAGCTAATGAGCCTAAGGGCTCAGCAAGTAAAATCTGGATAATAGCAAAATCATTTGATGCAGGCAGACATCTGAAAAGATTCATAACTGAGTTAAAGGAATTTCATTTAAACATAAACATTCTTAAACTTTCTTTCTTGAACTTTCTTTAATAAATTTCGTAAGCTTTGATGTGGGGATAATAGCCCAGATACCTTCGTTTAAATTCTTTAAACTTTCTGATTTATGTCTTTGAAGCTCTCCTTAGGTCCAATGTGCACTTGATCAAATGACTACTGATATCAGTTCTTAGCATATAGCTCAATATGAAGCGGTACACAGATCCGTCAATCCGTAATTCTGATCCTTCCTATTTGAAGGGGCACACTGGTTCGTCACCCAGGCACTCAACCTCCCTTATGACCGTTGATTGTCCCAGAAATATGATCACTAAGCAAATAGGAGTTCAGAAGGGGGGGTTGAATGAACTCCTTCGATTTTTGAAATCTTTTATAATGTTTTCAACAAGGCTTGACTTAAGTCCGAGTTACCAGACTTAAGGTATCTCAGTTTTATGCAAGTTTCTCGGTTAACTTGAAAAGTGCGGAATAAAACCGATTGACTTGTGAACAGTGGATAAACACAATATATAAGTGCAGTATGTAAAAGCGTAAAGTAAATAGCAAGGGTTCAGAAATTTGTTTCTGGAAGTTCGAACTTCAATGTTCTACGTCTGCCCTTCTTCCTCCTCGGAAGGTATCACTAGAAGATTTGTTGAGAGTAGTCCTTCTACAAACACCCGATCCCGTAACCCGCAGCTACGAGAACTCCTAGTATCTCACAACAACAATCCAAACAGACGCAGCTGCTGGTTTACAACCCTTGTATGTTTTTCGAACTTCTTCACAAAGACAGTTCGTTACAGACTCAAACGGATATGACAATGTATACAAGATATGAGTACTGTAAAATTCTCTGGTTTCTAAAACAAAGAAACTCGATGATTATCTATGAAAATCAACACTTGAATGTCTTTCGAGCCTTGTGAGCCTTTTTGAGTGATTTCAACAAAGTGTAAGCTCTAGATGGATTTTGACAGCGTGACCGCAATGGATTAAAATGGCGAAGGATAGTTTCTTCAATCCAGCTTCTTGTATTTATAGGCTTCGACTGCAACGGTCATTAATTCTTCAAAGGAAAATAAATCCCGTTTGAATTACTGCCAAAATTGTACACCATAATTCCTGCTCCACTACAAGGTAAATTGCTCACTGACAGAGTCAATTTGTCTTCTTTCCAATTCAGTGCAAACAATGAAAAATGGCCTCTATACATCGTACTATTTACCCAAAATAGTACCTAACTTGTCTCCTTAATTCCAGGCAATAGTAAGATCCTGATGATCTTTTCCATTTTGATTATACGATCGTATTTGAATCAATTTGAACTTGCGCCTGAAATTACTTTGATAACCAGAACCAATATCGTTTGTCGTGGTTTCAAATGTTGCGACTGGAAAGAACTTCCAAGTATACCCCGACTGATTTCCACGTGTGATTTCCAGTGCCTGGTTCTTTGTATGACCCAACGACTGGTTAGATAAAACACTGTAGCTCTCGTCTGGTTATTGCGCTTCTATAGCTTGCGACTGGACTCAATACGGTGTCGCTTCAACTTATTTAAGCGACATCGTTTTGCACATGTTACTATTCAAGTACTTGCGTCTGATTACAAAGGCACTGTAGCTTGCGTCTGGGTAACAAAAACACGATGTCTCGTCTGTTGCAACGAACTACTGTAGCTCTCGTATGGATACTCAAACACTGTTCACTACGTCTGGATACACAAACTATCCTGCGACTGATTCAAACAAACTACTGTAGCTCTCGTCTGGTTGATTTACTTCAATACGCCGTCATTTCTGGTACAAATACTTGCGTCTGAATATAAACAACAATCCTGACGATTGGTTCTTCCTTTCCTATTGTCAACGCCAGATTTGACTTGTTCTATTTTGTTATCACCAAAACTATAAATTTTATCCTAACAATTTCCCCCTTTTTGGTGATGACAAAACTTCAGCAGCCGCGATAAATAGATAGGCAAAAATAAATTGCACACGAACTGCTGAAATGCAAATTTTCATTAAACAGATAGAATTGTACATAAGGTTTGTACAAAAGAAATTAACACCAATTCTATCCTCTTCTCCTTTTGTAAGCTCCACTTCTGCTTAGTATACGTTCTCTCCTTTCTCTGGCTCTTTCTCTTTCAAGCCTATCAAACTCTTGTCTATCTGCTTCAATGACTCTTTCCGCGGCCTCTTCTATACTGATAACTTGTCCACTCTCTATAATGTGTCTCCGCGCCTGCTCAACTCTCTCTGCAAAAGTTCCAGTCGTTGGTGGAAAAGTTTGTGTTCTCACAGCACTGCCTTGAACATGAGAATATGGTTGAGAAGCAGGCAGAGGGCGGCGGCTGCTACTGCCTATTTCCCCCTTTTTGCCATCACCACTCCGTATGTAGTCGGCGATTTCACTAATTTGAGTGGAGAGGCCAAGAATGTCTGCTGCTATCTTTGTTTGAAATTCTAACTGGTCATTCCGCATAGCAGCTATTTGCCCGTCCAACAAAAGAACTTTCGCATCAAGCGCATTAAGCTTGTTCCTGAAATTCAACGAATCTGTACCAGCTTTAACATCATGGGCCATAACAGATTTCCTCAGTTCATTTAAACGAAGAAACTGAATATCATCTTGAGTTTGGCCTTCTTGTCTCGCACCCTCTATTAGACGTCGTAAGTAGTCATTTTGGTGACCCAGAGAGGTTTGAAGACTTCGCTCAGTGCTATGGAGTCGAGATAAAAATTCATTATTAGCATCATCCATACGCTGACAGAGAGAAGCTTGTAGAACATCTAGAAGAGAGGAGAGATCAACAGAAGAAGTGGGAAGAGAAGTCTGAGTATCTGCAGCGCTATCCAGGTGAATATCAGCGGAATCAAAACGAATATCAGAGTCAGAAGAAGAACTGGGAGACTCGGGAACTTGAACCACAAAAGAAGGAGACTGTGGAACCTCAACAGAATAGAGTAGCTCTTCTTGATCATCAGTAGGAGCAACGGGTTCTAAGGCAAAAGAATTCACTTCCTGCAAAATAGGAGACGGTGAGCGATAAACTGTAGATGCACCTAAAGAAGAAGATTCAATCCCTGAAATTGTCTCGATAGCAGGCTGGACACACGAAGCATCAAAATATCCAACAAAACAATCTGTATGTACACCCTTCTCAAAATCATCGAGCATATAGTCGGGGATCCTCTCAACCCCTAAATTATATACAACTATCTCCTGACACACCGGTCGCAAGCAGCCGAGGATAGAAAATTGGATGGCTTCCATACATATCTCAGCCCAAACAACACGAAGTGCCCTTGATAGAGAAGGCCTGGAATCAATATCTTGGACAGGTTCTACAAATACGCAGAGAGGGGCAAGATCATCAATATAAGGTCGTTGGGGCAGCGCCTCCCAGTGGCTGGAGTTGACTGGTGTAGAGATAGGTCGCCAGTAATCAACCCCTTCCAGAATAAGCCATGAACCATCAACCATGATTTTGGCACGGATCCAACACTTTGAAAAGATAGACCGGTGAGTTACAGGGATGAAGGAACCTCGATCAATGATAGGCCCCTCAAACAAACTTGAACTGGACGGCCGTGTCCACTCCAGCTGGTGCGCTTTCATGTTCCTCAACAGATCTTTCAAAGCAAAGAGATGAGCAGCACTCAGTAGATTCAACACTTTCAGATCAATCGCTAAAGTGGGCGTACCAGAGACAAAGTTCTTCCGCCTGGCATCGATGAACTTGTGGAGAAGCAGTTCCCTATATTTAGCAATTATGAATTGCCGCCTCTGAATGGCAACATAGCTCGAATCTGTTTCGGCCCATGAGAGAACTTGCCCTTCTTT
This sequence comes from Dorcoceras hygrometricum, assembly GCA_001598015.1. NCBI lineage: Eukaryota > Viridiplantae > Streptophyta > Magnoliopsida > Lamiales > Gesneriaceae > Dorcoceras > Dorcoceras hygrometricum. The sequence goes on along the minus strand of KV002021.1, from coordinate 61,857 downwards.
GGCAAAGATATCTTCCGATTGCAGAGATGCTAACTTCCTCAAGCTGAAAGAACTTACAAAAATGGACACATCTTCAATCACCTTTTCTCGCAACGCAATCAAAAACTCAATATCATCACAAATGAGAGAAAAGGTTTCTCGGGCCGGATGCCCCTGAATATCATCTTCTACTAAGATCCCTTTACCCTTATCTGAAATATCAATCCGCGGCAGATTAGGCGTATATGAATCAACGTCTCTAAACTCAATCCCTTGGCCAAATATGATTTGAGTAATAGGCGGAGCAAGGGTGGAAGGAAGTGATGCATTGAATGGTATGCGAGCTTGATGCTCCTCAATTGATAGTGACTCATCATCATTTGTTCCGTCGCCCCGTTTTCGGAAGCTGGGGGCTGCTCCCTTGCACTGGTTCCTTTCTCAAAACCAACAACAATTTCCTCCTCAGTATCCTGCCTTTCTCTATCTGCAATCTCAAATTCCTCATCAAAGGCCTTGTCAAACCAAGTTTCAACTAGACCACCTTGTGCAACATCTGGTTTCTCAAATACTAAGTCAAATTGATTAAGGACTTGTTTAATAGTTGCGTCTGCATCCTCAGTAGCATCCTCCGCGGCTGGTATTTGCTCCCTAGTCGCAACTCCTGCAACTGGTATTTTCTCCCCAGTCGCAACTCCTTCGACTGGTTGATCAAAAGTAGAGCTATCCTCAACTTGTTTTTCCAATTATATTCATCTTGCGGCGACTGGTTTGCTATTGGTGGTCCTTTTCTTTGTGATAACTTGATCCACCTCAGCATCACGGGCTGCTGGTCTCTTCTTTGACACGATTTTCTTCTCTGGAGTTTTCTTTTCCCGAGGTGCCTCTGCCACCTCTTCTACCCCAACGTTCTCATTCACTTAAAAAATTGTGAGACCTGGATTTGTATTAAGATTTGTTTGTTTATTGTATCGGTTTTTGGGAGTTTCCTGCTGGTCAAATCTTTGTTTGAGAGTTTGGTTGGCATTTTCGGGTCTGAAATAGCGTTTGGAGCAATTCTGGAAGTTTTCGTGTTTTTGAGTATCAGCTGGTTTTTGTGAGCTAGATGCTGGTCGGTGGCAAAACCAGTCGAAGTGTGTTTTAGCGCGAGATTCCTGAAACGCTGTCGTTTGCGTGAAGTTTAGTTGCACGTGTTGTGATCAGCAGGTGCGTTAGTGTATTTGCGTTGAGGATCAAAACGACTACGTTTAGATTAGTTGGCGCGGCGTCGTTTCGATGTTGAGTTTGGTACCAGCTGGTGGATTTGTGTGCGAGTGTCTGCTGGTTGTTCAGCAGGAGTAGATGTCAATGCGGGTCAACTTTCCTGTAGCTCGAAGAGGAAACGTCGTCGTTTCGTTGTTGCGACTGGGAGTCCAGCTGCGAGTGAGTTTCCCCGTTATTGCTTGCTGCTGGTATTTCGCGAGAGCTAGCGACTGAATGACGTCAGTGGAGCGACGTCGTTTGAGTTAGTTTCAACGCTGCGTTTTGAGGTTGCGACTGGAACCAGCAGAGAGAAGCGTTGCATTGTTTTGTTCTTGCGACTGGATACCCAGCTGCTGGTATGGTATCCTGTGCGACGTCGTTTGAGTAAGTTGGCATGACGTCGTTTTGAGAACCAGCCGTTGGTTTGTTTTGCGATGGTTTTAGCGTTGATTGAGAATCAGCAGTTGGTTCTTTGCGTCTGCTGTTTGTAGTGTTCCTGCTGTTTGTCGGTAGACAATTATTGGTATTGATTTCCAGTCGTTGCAAGTGCTATTTAAGGAAGACTTGGTCTTCGAATTTGTAATATCACTTCCCATACTTAGCAAATATTTCCAGCCTTTCGTTCCTTATCCTTCGAACCCTAGAGCAATGTTCAGCCGTGAGCTTTTCCGGCGAATTCCCGTCGTTTCCGGTGGTTGTTTTGCTCGTGCGAGGTAGCGTTGGACTCCTCTCGAGAAGCTATTCCATTTTGTACCCGTTTTAGAAGCTGTTATTGGCTAGTTGAGGAACGCGATGTTGCTGCCGTTCGAGTGTTGCATCGACCGTGTAGAACTACGTTCTGGTTTTCGGCTTTTACCAGAGTCTTCGGGATTTCTCGCAGTGTTAATTGTTGCTCAGTATAAGGTACGGATTTGAGCTTATATTACAGCGAGGTTATGGCTTGGATGAGTGTAGTTGCTGGTATGTGGAATGGCCGTGCCTTCTGGTTGTGTCATGTTGAGGATTCTGTATGCTATTTGTGTATTTGCTGCGTATCATATTTTTATATGCCTGTATTCCAGCATGTTGCATACACGCATGTTATTCCATTCCAGTTTTGGTAGTCTTTGTACCTTGTTGAATTGTTGTTGATTTTCTTACCAGGATGTGAGGGCGAGCGGCAATACCGCACTCTCATCTCCCTGCTGGGATCGTAGCAACCATGCGCCGAGTGGTTAACTACCACAGTTCATGGGCGAGGCAACAGCAGGTTGAGTTGTTGTATGTATCTGGTAAGTGGGAGTAGTGTCATGGCGAGTGGCTCACTACCACACTGTGAACACACCCCGTGGCCACTGTATGTTGTTGGTAATTCTTGGAGCTATGTTTGAGTTCCTTAGCTCCCTTGTGGGTCGAGCTTTCCGTTGTTCTTCGGCGTCTCATGCATATTATCTGCATTTTATTCCTTGCTGTTTGTTGCTGTTGTATAGTTGCTCTCCGTACTGGGGTTTCACCCCATGTCCCTCCGGGGCTTGGTTTGTTTCTTTGTTGCGTTGCTTTTAGGAAACCCAGGTTCTACAGCTGGTTGTGGTTTTAACCCAGTCGGTGGTGCCCCAGGAGGTGGCTAGCGTGTCCCAGTTGCATATAGCATACTTATATATATGTATCAGTTAGCCAGGGGGATGCCCTGCGCTTTGTTGTTGTACCCATAGGGGAGTTTGATACATGTTGTGAATTATGTATGCTTATTGTTGGTTGTTTTTTGAACTGGGAAACTTAATTTAAGTATCGTTGTATTTTAAATTCTATGTTTAAAACCGTCGAGCCTAAAAGCGAAAACTTTTATCCAGTTTTTGATAGCTTCCGCATGTGTTTATCTGTTGTGAGCACGAGGCCTGACATTTTTGGTATCAGTGCTTAAACTGGGATAATCTCAATTCCTTTGATTACACTTGAGTCTAGGCACAGTGTTGCATGTTGCATGTGCTTGACTTATATGACTACGTGCTGCATATTTTGTGTTATATGCTTTATTTGCTGTATCTCTTCTGTTTTTCCTTATCCTGTTGAGTGTTTTAGATGCCGCCTAGACATCGTGGGAGAAGTAGGGGGCTGTTCCAGGAATCAGGAGGACAGAATGAGGATCAGTATAGTGCGCCTAGGCATACTCTTGAGAGTAGTGGAGAAGAGGAGGCTGAAGCTCCACCGGCTCCGGTAGAGAGGATGGATGTGGTCATAGCTCGGTTTCAGAGGATGAATCCTCCTGTCTTCCATGGCGATGAGTCGAGTGAGGATGCGGATTCTTGGCTCCATAGCGTCATACATCTTTTTGATCGAGCCCAGTATGACGATGATCTCCGGTTGAGGTTGGTGACCTTATTGTTGAGGAAGTCCGCAGAGCGTTGGTGGCGAGGTACGTCTAGTACCTTACTGGAGACTGGTGTTGGCATTACTTGGGACACTTTCTACCAGGTCTTCAGGCAGGAGTATGTCCCCGACTCCTATGTAGCTGCCAGTGAGCGGGAGTTTGAGTTCTTGGAGCAGGGTTCGTTGTCTGTGCGCGAGTATGCTCGCAAGTTTTCTGCTTTGTTGGCGTATGTTCCGCATGTTGCTGGCCGGGAGAGGGCCAAGAGTACCAGGTTTGTGGAGGGCTTGAATGGAGATCTGTACCAGAGCGTTCTGACAAGCAAGCCCAAGTCGTATGCTGAGGCTGTGGATACTGCTATCCACATTGAGGAGGGCATGAAGAGCCGTAGTGCGTGCAGAGCGCAGGTGGCACAGGCGGTGCGGGGTGGTAGACCCGCTGGTCAGTCCGCGCATTTTCCTCAGCAGCAGCAGCAGGTAGCTCAGCAGTCTGGCCGTCAGAGGTTTCGACCCCACGGTCAGCAATTCAAGAAGAAGTCCGGTTCAGGGTCTTCTGGTTCAGGCAGCTCGAGTAGCAGCGGATCTCGGGTGGAGTTTTGTGGTTTTTGCGATGGAAAGCATTCTTCCACGCAGTGTGTTGGTGTGCAGGGTTCCTGCAACCTTTGTGGTCAGTATGGGCACTTTGCGAGAGTGTGCCCGTCAGCTGGATTCACAGCAGACCGCGGCCCAGCCTCAGGGTCGTGGGGGTCAGTCTAGGGGCCGTTCGCAGCAGTTTCAGCAGCCCCGTTTTGGTGAGACTCCGTTTAGGCCGTTTCAGTATGGGCACTTTGCGAGAGTGTGCCCGTCAGCTGGATCACAGCAGACCGCGGCCCAGCCTCAGGGTCGTGGGGGTCAGTCTAGGGGCCTTTCGCAGCAGTTTCAGCAGCCCCGTTTTGGTGAGACTCCGTTTAGTCCGTTTCAGTAGTCTGGACCTTCGCGTTTTGGGCAGTCGTCTCAG
>KV002021.1:12351-26978 GCA_001598015.1 Dorcoceras hygrometricum | reverse complement strand
ACCAAGGTAGATTGTGGGTACCGCGCACTGATGGTTTGCGCAATGAGGTTATGATTGAAGCCCATAATTCCCCATATTCAATCCATCCAGGTGGAACAAAGATGTTCAAAGATTTGCAAGCTCTGTTTTGGTGGCCAGGTATGAAACGCGATGTTTGTAGATTTGTTGCGGAGTGTTTAACCTGTCAACAAGTTAAAGCAGAACACCAGAGACCAGCAGGATTGTTAAAGCCACTTCCTATACCTGTTTGGAAATGGGATAACATAGCAATGGATTTCGTGGTGGGATTACCCAGAACAGTTTCAGGTTGTAACGCGATTTGGGTAGTAGTTGACAGATTAACTAAGTCTGCTCATTTCCTGTCGGTAAAAACAACTGATGGTTTAAATAAGTATGCAGAGCTTTATATCAAGGAAATTGTCAGACTTCACGGGATTCCAAGTTCTATTGTATCAGATAGAGATCCCAGATTCACTTCGAGATTCTGGAAAAGTTTACACCAAGCCTTAGGAACGAATTTAACTTTCAGTACAGAGTTCCATCCTCAAACCGATGGACAATCAGAAAGAGTAATTCAAATACTGGAAGATTCATTAAGGGCTAGTGTTCTGGATTTTTCAGACAGCTGGGAATCTAAGCTACCACTGATTGAGTTCACCTACAACAACAGTTATCAAGCATCGATAGACATGGCACCATACGAAGCTCTGTATGGCAGGAAATGTCGATCGCCAATCCTTTGGGATGATGTAGGTGAAAAAAACGAAATAGGACCTGATATTATAGAACAAACTTCAGAAGCAATTAAGAGAATACGTGAAAGAATGAAGACTGCTCAAAGTAGACAGAAGAGTTATGCAGATATTCATCGCAGAGAGGTGAACTTTGCGGTGGGAGATCATGTATTCCTCAAGATCTCACCAATGAAGGGTGTTTTGAGATTTGGAAAGAAAGGAAAATTAAGTCCCAGATATATAGGACCATTTCAAATCTTGGAACGAGTTGGAACGTTAGCTTATCGTTTAGCACTACCTCCACAAATGTCCTCTGTTCATAACGTGTTCCATATATCAGCACTTAGGAGATACATTGCGAACCCATCACATGTTCTCAGACATGAACCAGTGCAATTGGAACCAGATTTGACTTACGAAGAAACTCCAGAAAAGATCTTAGCAAAGGAGAATCGTAGGTTAAGAAACAGAACTATTCCAATGATAAAGATTCAGTGGACGAACCACTCGGAACGGGAAGCAACCTGGGAAGTAGAAGCTGGTATGCAAAGAAATTACCCAGATTTCTTCAAGTAAGTGAATTTCGGGGACGAAATTCTTTTAAGGGGGGTAGAATGTAACGACCAGCTCATTTAGAAGTCCACAATTAGAAAGATATGAGATTGAGGGATTACATTGCTATTTCAATTCGATTCTTGAATATTTCAGTCTATGTTATGATCAATCTTTCTATTATTATGGATTGATATTCAAATGCTAGAATACAAGTACCGTAGATGTTTAGTAACTTCTTGCAAACCAAATGGATTCTCCATTTTAACTAAAATTCTCGGTTTCCATGCACATCTTTTGTTTTGAAAAACAGAGCACGCATTCTTAAGAGTTTTGCATATTAATATAACGTGTTTGTTTTCCTTAGTCATGGTAAATCATATAAATAGGATCTTAAGCTGCTTCATGCATCATTACTTTCAAATCAAATCATATTAAGCGGTGCTCGCTCTCAAAGAAGCCGAACCAAAATACTTTCAAAAGTGTTTTAGAGGAAACAGGCGGTGCGCAAGAAGTATATTGAATTTCTGTTGTTCTTGTGTTAAAGATACCAGGCAAGTAAACTCTGTTTCTTGCTCACTCAATAGAAAGCATATATTCGATTCTGTCCTTATGTTATGTATGAGTTTTAAAGGAAGATGGTTTCGACTGTTCTTCAAAGAAAAACCATAAAGTTCATGCTCTGTTTTATGAAAAAGTTGAGTTACTGTAAATTTTGATTCAAGGATGATTTAGAAAATGTTTTGGTGATGTTTCATGGTTATCTACAATAGGAAAGCTGGTTTTATACCTCTGCTGATATTATCTTATCGAAAATATTCTAAGTATGAAATCAGCAGGTTCATTTCTTTGCTTTCGCAAATTCAGCAGATGCTTTTTTCGCAAATTCAGCAGATGGTTTGGTACACCAGCAGATGTATAAATCAGCAGTAGCGACTGGTTGTAGCGACTGAGTTATGCGCTACGACATCGTTTCGATTTATAATTATTTAAAAGACCTCGCGACTGGATTCTTGTCTTGCGACTGATTCCTATTCGTTGCGACTGGTACTGTTCACCAGCAGATGTAATTCACTTCATTATTTCAGCAGTTGCTTTACTTATTTCTAAGTACTGTGCATTCAGCTGGTCACTGTTCATTCTTCGTTTTCTTCATTAGATAACGAAAATCTCAGAATTTGATTCTTCCTTCAATTCTAAATTAGTTTAATGAATCTTTCGACTTATCTGACAGATTCAACTAGCTAAATTATTCAGTTTTCATCTTCGCAAGCATTACAAGGAAATCCTTTATAGTTCCAGAACACCATTAGACAACGAAAACCAGTAGCTCAAATAAAAAGAAAGAAAACAGAGCAGAACATTGTTTTACGAAATGTTTTAAGTTATGACAATGAAAAGGGTCCCTAATGAAAGGGTGAGTGCGCGGCTGACGAACCGTGTGCCATTTTAACCAGGAAGGACTAGGATTACAGGTCGACGGATCTGTATACCCCTTCAACCATGAGCCATAGTGCTAAAACTGATATCAGGAGTTTGATCAAACGAAATGGACCAAATGTTTAAAGTATTGTCATAATTTTCCCAAAAAAAAATGAAAGAAGAGCACAAGAGTGATTACGATCACAGTTCTTAAAGAGATGTTTAAAGAAAATGTTTTCAGAATTGATTCATGCTTATGCTTTCGCTTACTATTAAACTTCATAAGTTATGTTACGCTTGTTTATTCTTAAGCGTAATGTTCAGACTCCAGTACATACCAGTTCTTGAGCAAATGTATTCTTACTTCTGTTATTCCAGATTTTACCTGCTGGGCCTTTGGCTCACTAGTTTTTGTTGAGTGCAGGTGAATTACAGCAGGAAGATGGAGTGAAATTTTCACAGATCATAAAAGCCTTAAATATTTCTTTACTCAGAAGGAATTGAACATGCGACAGAGAAGATGGCTTGAATTAGTTAAAGATTACGATTGTGTAATTAGCTATCATCCGGGAAAAGCTAACGTAGTAGCAGATGCGTTGAGTAGAAGAAATGTGGGATTAGCGCAAATCTCAGTTCAGATTCCCCTGGCATTAGAAATTAATCGATTTGAACTTGAGATAATTCGAAAGGAAAGTGCTGCTAAGTTATCAGTTCTCACGATCCAATCAACGCTTAAAGATAGGATCAAAGAAGGGCAAACTATGGATGAGCAACTCCAGAAATGGAAGCAGCAGGATGAAAACAGAGGATCAAATTTGTATACAGTGGAAGAAGGAATTGTTAAACACCAAGGTAGATTGTGGGTACCGCGCATTGATGGTTTGCGCAATGAGATTATGGTTGAAGCCCAATATTCGCCATATTCAATCCATCCAGGCGGAACAAAAATGTTCAAAGATTTGCAAGCTCTGTTTTGGTGGCCAGGTATGAAGCGCGATGTTTGTAGATTTGTTGCGGAGTGTTTAACCTGTCAACAAGTTAAAGCAGAACACCAGAGACCAGCAGGAATGTTAAAGCCACTTCCTATACCTGTTTGGAAATGGGATAACATAGCAATGGATTTCGTGGTGGGATTACCCATAACAGTTTCGGGTTGTAACGTGATTTGGGTAATAGTTGACAGAATAACTAAGTCTGCTCATTTCCTGTCGGTAAAAACAACTGATGGTTTAAATAAGTATGCAGAGCTTTATATCAAGGAAATTGTCAGACTTCACGGGATTCCAAGTTCTATTGTATCAGATAGAGATCCCAGATTCACTTCAAGATTCTGGAAAAGTTTACACCAAGCCTTAAGAACGAATTTAACTTTCAGTACAGCGTTCCATCCTCAAAACGATGGGCAATCAGAAAGAGTAATTCAAATACTGGAAGATTTGTTAAGGGCTAGTGTCCTGGATTTTTAAGACAGCTGGGAATCTAAGCTACCACTGATTGAGTTCACCTACAACAACAGTTATCAAGCATCGATAGACATGGCACCATATGAAGCTCTGTATGGCAGGAAATGTCGATCACCAATTCTTTGGGATGATGTAGGTGAAAGAAATGAAATAGGACCTGATATTATAGAACAAACTTCAGAAGCAATTAAAATGATACGTGAAAGAATGAAGACTGCTCAAAGTAGACAGAAGAGTTATGCAGATATCCATCGCAGAGAAGTGAACTTTGCGGTGGGAGATCATGTATTCCTCAAGATCTCACCAATGAAAGGTGTTTTAAGATTTGGAAAGAAAGGAAAATTAAGTCCCAGATATGGAGGACCATTTCAAATCTTGGAACGAGTTGGAACGTTAGCTTATCGTTTAGCACTACCTCCACAAATGTCCTCTGTTCATAACGTGTTCCATATATCAGCACTTCGAAGATATGTTGCGAACCCATCGCATGTTCTCCGACATGAACCAGTGCAATTGGAACCAGATTTGACTTACGAAGAAACTCCAGAAAAGATCTTAGCAAAGGAGAATCGTAGGTTAAGAAACAGAACCATTCCAATGATAAAGGTTCAGTGGACCAACCACTCGGAGCGGGAAGCAACCTGGGAAGTAGAAGCTGATATGCAAAGAAATTACCCAGATTTCTTCAAGTAAGTGAATTTCGGGGAACGAAAGTTCTTTAAGGGGGTAGAATGTAACGACCAGCTCATTTAGAAGTCCACAATTAGAAAGATATGAGATTGAGGGATTACATTGCTATTTCAATTCGATTCTTGAATATTTCAGTCTATGTTATGATCAATCTTTCTATTATTATGGATTGATATTCAAATGCTAGAATACAAGTACCGTAGATGTTTAGTAACTTCTTCAAACCAAATGGATTCTCTATTTAACTAAAATTCTCGGTTTCCATGCACATCTTTTGTTTTGAAAAACAGAGCACGCTTTCTTAAGAGTTTTGCATATTGATATAACGTCTTTGTTTTCCTTAGTCATTGTGAATCATATAAATAGGATCTTAAGCTGCTTCATGCATCATTACTTTCAAATGAAATCATATTAAGCGGTGCTCGCTCTCAGAAAAGCCGAACCAAAATACTTTCAAAGTGTTTTAGAGGAAACAGGCGGTGCGCAAGAAGTATATTGAATTTTCTGCTGTTCTTGTGTTAAAGATACCAGGCAAGTAAACTATGATTCTTGCTCACTCAATAGAAAGCATATATTCGATTCTGTTTTTATGTTTATGTATGAGTTTTAAAGGAAGATGGTTTCGACTGTTCTTCAAGGAAAAACCATGAAGTTCATGCTCTGTTTATTATGAAGAAGTTGAGTTACCGTAATTTTTATTGAGAATGATTTAGAAAATGTCTTGGTGATGTTATTCCAATGAATTCCTGAGATTTTCAGTAATTCATTCATCGAAGTAGCTTACAAGTAGCTTATTCGATTCTTTCCAGAAGTTTTAGAAAGTATGTCGAAGTCTTTAGAGGAAGGTAACCTTCGTAGTTCATGGTTATCTACAATAGGAAAGCTGGTTTTTATACCTCTGCTGATATTGTCTTATCGAAAATATTCTAAGTATAAATTCAGCAGATGCTTTGCTTTCGCAAATTCAGCAGATGCATAAATCAGCAGTAGCAACTGGTCGTAGCAACTGAGTTATGCGCTACGACATCGTTTCGATTTATAATTATTTAAAAGACCTCGCGACTGGATTCTTGTCTTGCGACTGATTCCTACTCGTTGCGACTGGTACTGTTCATCAGCAGATGTAATTCACTTCATTATTTCAGCAGTTGCTTTACTTATTTCTAAGTACTGTTCACTCAGCTGGTATTAGTCTTGCGACTGGTACTATTCATCTCAGCTGGTCACTGTTCATTCTTCGTCTTCTTCATTAGATAACGAAAATCTCAGAATTTGATTCTTCCTTCAATTCTAAATTAGTTTAATGAATCTTTTGACTTATCTGACAGATTCAACTAGCTAAATTATTCAGTTTTCATCTTCGCAAGCATTACAAGGAAATCCTTTTTAGTTCCAGAACATCACTAGACAAACGAAAACCAGTAGCTCAAATAAAAAGAAAGAAAACAGAGCAGAGCGTTGTTTTACGAAATGTTTTAAGTTATGACAATGAAAAGGGTCCCTAATGAAAGGGTGAGTGCGCGGCTGACGAACCGTGTGCCCTTTTAACCAGGAAGGACTAGGATTACAGGTCGACGGGTCTGTATACCCCTTCAACCATGAGCCGTAGTGCTAAGACTGATATCAGGTGTTTGATCAAACGAAATGGACCAAATGTTTAAAGTATTGTCATAATTTTTCCCAGAAAATGAAAGAAGAGCACAAGAGTGATTACGATCACAGTTCTTAGAAAATGTTTTCAGAATTGATTCATGCTTATGCTTTCGATTACTACTAGACTTCATAAGTTATGTTACGCTTGTTTATTCTTAAGCGTAATGTTCAGACTCCAGTACATACCAGTTCTTGAGCAATTGTATTCTTACTTCTGTTATTCCAGATTTACCTGCTGGGCCTTTGGCTCACTAGTTTTTGTTGAGTGCAGGTGAATTACAGCAGGAAGATGGAGGGAGATGAACAGAATGGAAGGAATGTGTTTATCGTGGACAATAGAGTTTTGTTTTCTTCTGTTTCGAAGTTCATAGCTTCTTTTTGAGAACACTGGTGTATTGTACTGAATATTCTGGTTTAAGTTGTATCAAAACAAGATTTCAGAATTTGTTATGTTTTCAACCAGACGTTATCACACTACGAGATGCATTATTGACAGATTGATATAGTTGTTCTCTTCATTTCCGCACCATTGCATAAATTATTTTAGATTTCTTACCCTTGAATGTGAATCATTTCAGTATACTCGTTTCAATCCAGATAGTTAGTAGCGATCCATTCTCCAACGTTTATAACTTTTGATTTCGTTCAATTGAACCCCAAAACTTATGATTATTCCGTCAAGAAAATGAGAGTCGTTACAGTATGTTAGATGTTATAGTGGGTATGACGGCTATCATGAAACACATCTAATAGTCACTGTATATTCTGAACATGTTCCTATTCGATTGGGCCGTCAAAATGAGGACAAGGCCGCCCGAGCTAGAGATTAGTATCTGCGATGCGAAGTAACATGTTTCATTGGTAGGGAACATTGTGATGTTCTGAGCATGCAGATAGATAGTGACCTGGTGATCTATCGAACTACCCTCGTTCGGACTTTCCAAGTGGTTACCATTTGTCGAGTGGATACGTCCGAGGTCTTGGTTGTACTGATTAGTCCTCATGATTTGAAACGTCATTGAGACTCTACATGATAGGCGTCTCACTTTGACTCGTTTGCCGACTCACTTGGGGTCATCAGGCGGCGGGATTGGATGAGACCCCGATGCATGTAGGAGTCGATGCATCGTTGTCGAGGATTCACCGCTCGCAGACATGCGTGGATATCCTATGCTATCTGAGGGGATAATAGTGTATAAATCTCTGGCCAGAGTACTAGAAGTATTTTAGGTAAATGGGTTTACCTAGTTACACTCACGATGTCACTATTCGATCTCCAAGATGTATGCATAGCTATCGGATCTTTAGCGACTCTCGATTTACCAATGGTCATTGATCTGATCGGGATATATGGATTGAAAGGACCGTACTGTACGCTAACCACGACCAACTGGTTCTTGCAGGCACTATCAGTGATACCTAGGGGATCATAGGGCGATGTTGCTAGACGCTCTTACCATGATCCGATGGACAAGTCCGGAATTGTGATTCCGGAGCCACAATGGTTGTGGGCCCACGGCTAGCTGTATCCCTGAACCATTGAGGGTCACACAAGTACTGGATTCGAGATTCCCGCACGGATACTGATCTCAATGTGTTGAGCATGAGAAGAGGATTTTGGGGAGTACGACTTCCTAAAAGTCAACAAGGGTCAAATCGTGATTTCCCGTTGTTGAGGGGCAAAACGGTCATTTTGCACTGGGGTTCTGAAAAATGGTTTTTCAGGTCATAGTATTCAGTTTTGGAAACTGAGTCGATCGGTCCGATCTGATCAGCGATCGGAGTTGCGATGAAGTCACGGTGATGGGGATGAACTGAATGTTCATCCGTTGGACCCGGGCCCGTTGGGCCGGTCCAAGTCCATCACTAAGTCTATTTAATATAGACTTAGGCTTTAATCAAATTACTAGACAACTTAACTCTTGATACAAACCCTAAACCTTGAGAAAAGTAGCCGCCCCCTCCTCTCTAAACACGCCGCCGCTGCCTAGTGCCGCCGTCGCCGCCGCCGCCTTGAGTCGCCGGAAATTGTTCCGGCCAACTCGACGAGGAGAATCCGTCCGCGCCGATCTCGTCAGGCCTTCTAGTGCAGGCTGACGAAGGAGTCTCGTATCCGGTCGTGGACCTGATTGACGTTATCTACCGCCGCCTACCGTGAAGTGCCGGTTTCCTCGCGAAACTGGTCGGAGCCAGGCACGAGTTGCCAGCAAGGTATTCTACAAAACACCCTCTTAATGTCATAGAATGATTTGTTTAGTTTAATTGTATTGATCGTCTCCCGGCAATTTTTGTTCTTCCGCTGCCTCGCCGGGCGGCATGATCCGGATCCGCCGTGGTTCCCCAACAACTATCTCAGCTAAGGGTTCAACAGGCAACCCGTGTGATACCACAAAATGCTCAGAAATAAATGTACTTGAAGCACCGGTATCAACTAAAACATAAGCAGGATAATTACAAAGGTAGCAATTACCTGCTATCACGTCATCATGAGCTTCTTGTGCTTGCTCTTCAGTCAATGCAAACACTCATGATTGCTGTTTAGGAGGTTGGCTCACTGTTTGGCTTCCTCCTTGTCTAATCTATTGTGGATTTTGTTGTTGGAATGAATGCACAGAAGATACTTGTCTTTCTGGTAGTGGAATGGATCTCGATGCCCCAGTATTCTGTGAACTTCCAGAATCACGCTGAGGACAGATTCTGGCAAAGTGTCCAGGTTGATTACAAAGACGACAAAGGCCAAACACTCCTCTACACTGTTCGGTGTTGTGTCTGCCTCCACATTTGGTACAGTAATCACCCGATTTCTGTCCAGCTCTCAGTTGTTTGGATTCACTTGAACTGGAGGAACTACTGGTACCTGAACGCTTGAATTCTTTTCCTTTCCCTTTAAAGAAATTTTTCTTTCCACTACCACTGCTTCCAGCATCAAATCGAGGGGGCGGTGGAATCTGTGGGTTATCCTGTGCTAATTTGGTTGCTTATGGCACAAATTGTGCTCTTCGTTGCCTTAGAAATCCAGCTTCTGCTCCTTTTGCACGATTCAATGCATCGGCAAAAGTATTTGGTCGTCCTGTATTCACCAAGGTGAACACATCGGGATTCAAGCCATTGATAAACTGATCGGCTTGCGCTTCATCACTGATAGCAACATGTGGAGAAAATTTGAGTAAACTGGTGAATTTGGCCACATATTCCTCAATATTCAACTGCCCTTGTCTCAAATTTTCAAATTCGGCTCCTTTATCCTTCCGATAAGAGACTGGAAAGAATCTTTGATATAAGGATGTTCTAAATACTGCCCAAGTAATCACAGTACCTTGATTTTCAAGTGCCTTATTTTTTGCTATCCACCAACTTTTACCAAGACCATGTAACAGGTGTACTATCAATTTCACCCAACGATCATCGGTATAATATAGTGCTTCAAATAACTGTTCTATATCTTCCAACCAGTTCTCACAGTCTATGGCATTTTCTGTCCCTGTCAAGGTTGGTGGTTTAAAGGACTGAAATCGTTTCAACAATGTTTCCATCGGGGTTGCAGCTGCATTCAACACCTCAGTTGATGTACTACCCTGTTCTGTTGATGTACTACCCTGTTCTGTTGCAACGCCATCTTCTTCGGCTTTCGATTATGAAAATTGAAAGGTTAGATACAATTATGACAATTCGTATGATCAGATCCGGGAAACACTGGCTCTGATACCACTGTTGGGGATCCGGATCCGCCCCCCGGCGAGGCAGCGGAAGAACAAGAAACAGGTGCCGGGAGGCGATCAATACGAAAAATCAGACAATTACAGTAATCGTCATACATAGTGCGTTTTAGCATGTTACCTCGCTGGCACTTGTGCCTGGCTCCAACCGTGATTACAATAATCCGGCTCTTCTCGGTAGATTGCGGTAGTTTACGCCAATCCAGTCCACGACCAGATCCGAGACTCCTTCGTCAGGCTGCACTAGAAGCCCTGACGAGATCAGCATGAACGGATTCTCCTCGTCGAATTGGCCGGAAACAATTTTCCGGCGAAGACGGCGGCGGCGGCGGCGGGCGCGTGGAGGCGACGGCGGCGGCGGCTTGTGAGTGAGGAGGGGGCGGCCAAGAGCTTAGGTCTAGGGTTATGAATGTAGTGTGTTAAGTTAATGAAGTCATTAAGTCCCATTAAATAGACTTAAAGATGGACTTGGATCGGCCCAACGGGCCCGGGTCCAAATGACGATATCCATCGCTGCGACTTCATCGTAACTCCGATCGCCGATCAGATCGAACCGATGGACTCAGTTTCCAAAAATGAATGTCATGATATGAAAAACAATTTTTCAGATCATCCAACCCTAAATTGCAAAAAGACCGTTTTGCCCCTCAACAGCGGGAAACCCCGGTTTGACCCCTGTTGACTTTTAGGAAGTCGCACTCCCCAAAATCCTCTTCTCGTGCTCAACACATTGAGCTGAGTATCCGTGCGGGAATCTCGAATCCAGTACTTGTGTGACCCTCAATGGTTCAGGGATACAGCTAGCCGAGGGCCCACAACCATTGTGGCTCCGGAATCACAATTCCGGACCTGCCCAACGGATCATGGTAAAGCGTCTAGCAACATCGCCCCATGACCCCCTAGGTATCACTGATAGTGCCTGCAAGAACCCGTCGGTCGTGGTTAGCGTACAGTACGGTCCTTTCACTCCATATATCCCGATCAGATCAACGATCATTAGTAAATCGAGAGTCGCTATAGATCCGATGGCTATGCATACATCTTGGAGATCGAATAGTGACATCGCGAGTGTAACTAGGTAAACACATTTACCTAAAACACTTCTAGTACTCTGGCCAGAGATTTATACACTATTATCCCCTCAGATAGCATAGGATATCCACGCATGTCTGCGAGCGGTGAATCCCCGACAACGATGCATCGACTCCTACATGCATCGGGGTCTCAACCAATCCCGACGCCTTATGACCCCAAGTGAGTCGGCAAACGGGTCAAAGTGAGACGCCTATCATTTAGAGTTTCAATGACGTTTCGAGTCGTGAGGACTAATCAGTACAACCAAGACCTCGGACTTATCCACTCGACAAATGGTAACCACTTGGAAAGTCCGAATGAGGGTAGTTCGATAGATCACCAGGTCACTATCTATCTGCATGCTCAGAACATCACAATGTTCCCTACCAATGAAACATGGTACTTCGCATCGCAGATACTAGTCTTGAACTCGGGCGGCCTTATCCTCATTTTGACGGCCCAATCGACTAGGAACATGTTCAAAATACACAGCGACTATTAGATGTGTTTCATGATAGCCGTCATACCCACTATCACATCTAACATACGCTTCAGTGCATTCTAGGTCTTTACTCAACGCAATTGTAAATCATTACACACATAATGAAAGTAAAGAATGCCATATAAGAAAATGCGAATATCATATATAAAGATCGTTTGTACAAGAGTCTATAAAACCCACACGCCACAAGTTGGCTAGTTGGGCATCTACTCTAACAGTCGCTTCCTGCGACTGATTCAGAATACAAAAGCTGGTACCAGATGTTGCATCAAGACGCTGCGTTCCAACTAATTCAAACGACGTCGCATAGCTGACGTCATCAAATCTTGTTGCTAACTCTCTCGCAAAACCAGCTGCAAGCTACAGGAGAGTTGACTGGCGTTGACGTCTGGAAATCAAATTACGTGCATCGACTGGATCTCTTAGCGCTATCAAAACGATACCGTTTCATCATATGCTTGCTGTAATTCACACAATGCACCAGACTTCATCCAAACGACAGCGTTTGACTCTCAAATGCTAAGAAATCAGATTCCTCCTGAAATTAATCAATTCAACTCCTAATCTCAACCAGATTTCACCTGGAAGAATTTTAATTCGAAACATAACATTCCCAGAAGAAATACGAGAATCCTCAACCAGACTTCATCAAAATCTGACGTCCGGAAATTTCGAATTTACTTAATCTCTATGTAATAATTTCGGGCATTACACGATGTGAGGCTGAGATGAAAAGAGAATTTTTAACTCTGAAGAAGGGGAGTATGCCAGTGCGGGATTATATCCACAAATTTGAAAGATCATGTTACTTTGTTCCTCTTATAGGAAGGGATGCGGAGGAGAAGCTCCGTCACTTTGTCGATGTATTGAGGCCAATGCTGAAACATGACGTTAGGCTCGCTGAACCAACTGATTACAGGGCAGAAGTTAGAAAAGCCCTACGAGCTGAATAGGATTTGAAGGAGATTGACAATGAGCTTCAATTGAAACGTCAAGCTTTTCAACATAATGAACAGAGACAAGCCAAGAGACCAACAAAAACCAGCAAATGCCTCAGGGACAAAGACCTGCAACCCTAACCGATCAATATAGTTTCCAAGAATGATAACAGGCCAGTTTGTCCAGTCTGTCAAAGGAATCTTGCTAGTCTATGGGGAGTTGGTCAGGATGTGTGTTACTAGTGTGGTAATCCAGGCCAAAACTATCTGCAGTCAAAGAAACTCATGACCAGTAGAGCCTATTTAATGACAGTAGATCAGGCTCAACCAGACTCTATGGTGGTTACAAGTAAAATTATTGTTGCCGGTATGCTTACTATAGCCTTGTTAGATTCTGGTGCAACCTATTCTTTTGTACCAACAGCTTTTGCTACGAAATTACCTATCAAACCATAAGTTTTAGCTATATGATATGGTGTCAACGTGCCATCCGGAGAAAGTTTATTAACCAATAGTATTTTTGCAATATAGAGCTTAAGCTGCAAGGGAATTTAGTATACGCAGATTTTATAGTATTATCCATGCTTGAGTTTAATTTAATTTTTGGGATGGATTTGTTAACTAGGTATGGAGTATTAATATATTTTAAGCACAGAACCTTCGCGGATAAAC
Organism: Dorcoceras hygrometricum; assembly: GCA_001598015.1. Taxonomy (NCBI): domain Eukaryota; kingdom Viridiplantae; phylum Streptophyta; class Magnoliopsida; order Lamiales; family Gesneriaceae; genus Dorcoceras; species Dorcoceras hygrometricum. Next base: position 13,562 of record KV002021.1, on the reverse strand, counting down.
CACCTAGATTAAGCCCATTTTTGTTACAATATGATAGACTCAACACAACCCCTAAGCTGATATCCGCCCTGAAGGCCCAAAGTTATTTAAGAAAAGGATATCAAGGATTTCTAGTTACTGCGTTATCAAAAGTAGAAGATAATAAGCCTACGCTGAACGATGTTGAAGTATTGAACGAGTTTCCTGACGTTTTTCCAGAAGAAATATCTGGTCTGCCACCAGATCGAGAGCTATAATTTTCAATTGACTTAGTAACTGATGCTGCTCCTTGTTGTGGATCTGGATCCCGCCCCCGGCGAGGCAGCGGAAGAACGGAAAATAACAGCCGGGAGACGATCAATACGAGTAATAACAAAACAATTGTCATTCATAGGGTGTTCAAAAACACTACCTTGCTGGCACTTGTGCCTGGCTCCAACCGGAATTACAAGAACTCGGCTCTTCTCGGTAGACTGCGGTAGAAATCGCCAATCCGGTCCACGACCAGAAACGAGACTCCTTCGTCAGCCTGCACTAGAAGGACTGACGAGATCTGCACGAACGGATTCTCCTCGTCGAATTGGCCGGAAAATATTTTCGGCGAAGCGGCGGCGGCGGCGGCGGCTATTGTAGAGAGGAGGGGGCGGCGCTAGTCTCTAGGTTTAGGGTTAAGTTGTTTTGTTGTGAAGTCTTGGTTTAGGCTTAATTAAATAAGCTTAAGTGCTGGACTTGGACCGGCCCAACGGGCCCGGGTCCAACGATGAACATTCAGTTCATCTCCACCACCGAGACTTCATCGTAACTCCGATCGCCGATCAGATCAGACCGATCGATTCAGTTTCCAAAACTGAATAATATGATCTGAAAAAGCATTTTTCAGAACCCCAGTGCAAAATGACCGTTTTGCCCCTCAACAGCGGGAAACCCCGGTTTGACCCCTGTTGACTTTTAGGAAGTCGCACTTCCCAAAATCCTCTTCTCGTGCTCAACACATTGAGCTGAGTATCCATGCGGGAATCTCGAATCTAGTATTTGTGTGACCCTCAATGGTTCAGGGATACAGCTAGCCGTGGGCCCACAACCATTGTGGCTCCGGAATCACAATTCCGGACCTGCCCAACGGATCATGGTAAGAGCGCTAGCAACACCGCCCCATGATCCCCTAGGCATCACTGATAGTGCCTGCAAGAACCAGTCAGTCGTGGTTAGCATACAGTACGGTCCTTTCAATC
>KV002019.1:22147-34450 GCA_001598015.1 Dorcoceras hygrometricum | reverse complement strand
GCGATGCTCCGGCGATGTCGTGATGGCTGGTTTGTTTTCTAGGGTTTAGTTCGGGACTGTCCCGGGCAGCCCGTGAAGTTTTCGGGCCGATATTCGATATCGGGCCCAATTTGGTCGATTTTGAAATTTTGAGATTTTTGGGCCTGAAATTGTTTTTAAGCCCAAATTGATGCAATTAAATTGCAAAATACGATTTTAATTTTGAAATATGATTTTATAAATTAAATATGATTTTGTTGATTAAAATTTGATTTTATCGACAAAATACGATTTTATTTATAAAATGCGATTTCGTAATTAAAATATGATTTTGTGGATAAATAATTTGATTATTTAAATTTATGCATTTTAATTAGATTGATTGCATGATTGGGATGATCGAGAGCCGTGCCCAATGTGTTAGGTGTATGCAATAGGTTTTTTATGATTTCGGTTTATAAATATTATTGATTATCATTTTAAGTGGGTCTGTTTGTGGCCCGTTCCTACCCCTTGAAAAATGTATCCCTTATATGTCATGGTATATTTAAATGTAAATTACTAGATTTAGTGGGAGGACATCCGAAGACGGTGGACAATGACGATCAAAGATATTGAAGACCGAAGATCTGTAAAAACCGGAAACATTGTAATAGGATTGCATTGCATGTTGCATTACCCCTAGGATTGGACCCAGGTCCGTGGCTGGCAACCACGGACCGCATAGCTCTCGCGATCGATCATCCCAATGTTTTTATATATGTGATATATAGTTAGTTGAATCCGCATGAGACCAAATTTTCGAAAATAAAATCCCTCGTTTTAAATACGATTTAAAACGGCCCATTTAGTATTGGTACTAAGTACGGTCACACATACTTCATCACCTTTACCGACGATTACTCTAGGTATGGGTACTTGTACTTAATGAAGCACAAGTCTGAATCCTTTGAAAGGTTCAAATAATTCAAGGCTGAAGTAGAAAATCAATTAGGCAAAAGTATTAAAGCACTTCGATCTGATCGAGGTTGTGAATACTTGAGTGCCGAATTTCAAGACTATCTGAAAGAGAATGGGATTCTCGCATAGTGGACCTCTCCGGCCACACCACAGCTCAATGGTGTAGCGGAGCGTCGTAATCGGACCTTGTTGGACATGGTTCGATCTATGATGAGCTTCACTGAACTTCCTACCTCGTTTTGGGGCTATGCGCTCGAAACGGCGGTAATATTGTTGAACAATGTCCACACCAAGGCAGTGGATAAGACTCCATATGAGATATGGATGGGCAAACCACCCAAGTACTCATACATGAGGATTTGTGGATGTCCTGCTTACGTGAAGCAGACAGTGGGAGATAAGCTGGATACAAGATCCATCTTATGTTACTTCATTGGATATCCAAAGAATTCCATTGGATACTACTTCTACTATCCAAGTGAAACAAAAGTGTTTGTTTCTAGGAATGCCACCTTTATGGAAAGGGAATTTCTACTTGATAGAAAGGGCAAAATAGTAGAACTCGAAGAGGTTCGAGATCCAATTGAAGTACCAGGTGAGTCTCCCACACCTCCATAGCCGGTACCAGAAATGGTCGCACCTAGGAGATCCGAAAGGGTCCCTAGGGCTCCTGAGAGATATGGTTTTCTCCTTGAAGATGATCAAGGTGATCAAGTTGTTGGATCTGATCCCAGAACTTTCAAGGAGGCAATTTCAAATGCTGATTCTAATTTGTGGCTTGAAGCAATGCAGTCTGAGTTTGACTCAATGCATGCTAACCAAGTTTGGACTCTTGTTAACCCTCCCGAAGGAATTGTTCCTATTGGGTGCAAATGAGTATACAAGAGGAAACTTGGGCCTGATGGTAAGGTAATGACCTACAAGACACGACTGGTCGCAAAAGGTTACACTCAAAGGCAAGGTGTTGACTATGATAAAACCTTTTCACCAGTCGCAATTTTCAAGTCGATTAGAATCTTGTTAGCCATAGCCGCATGGTACGACTATGAGATATGGCAAATGGATGTGAAAACTGTGTTCCTTAATGGAAACATTAAGGAAGAGATCTATATGACTCTGTTGGAAGCGAGCATAAGGTATGCAAGCTTCAGAGATCGATCTACGGTCTCAAACAAGCATAGAGGAGTTTGAACCTGAGATTCGATGAAACAATTAAGGAATTTGGTTTCATCAAGAATCCCGAAGAGCCATGTGTGTATAAGAAGGTAGTTAAAGCGCTGTGACATTCCTTGTACTTTATGTTGATGACATTCTACTCATTGGGAATGATGTAGGAATGCTGCAGTCAACTAAAGTATGGTTGTCTAGTAGATTTTCGATGAAGGACATGGGTGAAGCATCCTATATTCTAGGAATACAGATCTATCGGGATAGATCGAAACGGATGCTCGGACTCACCCAAGCTACCTACATCGATACCATACTTAAGCGGTTCTCTATGGAAGAGTCCAAGAGAGGACACCTACCTATGTGCCACGGGGTCACTCTATCTAAGTCTATGTGTCCGAAGACTGATGAGGAGATAGAGAGTATGACACGTGTGCCATATGCCTCGGCAATAGGTAGTATTATGTATGGCATGATCTCCAATAGACCGGATGTCGCATATGCTCTGAGTGTCACGAGCCGCTACCAGGCCAACCCTGGCCAATTGCATTGGAAGGCTGTGAATGATATTCTTAAGTACTTGCGAAGGACTAAGAATATGTTCATGGTCTATGGTGGTGGTGAACCGAAACTGGAAGGCTACACTGATTCTAGCTTCCATTGTGACGTGGATGATTCGAAATCAACCTTTGGATTTGTATTCATGCTCAATGGTGGTGCTGTCTCTTGGAAGAGTTCCAAGCAAGACACCATCGCGGATTCAACCACTGAGGCTGAGTACATCGCAGCATCAGCTGCTGCTAAGGAGGCCGTTAAGATAAGGAATTTCGTCCAAGATTTGGGCGTCATTCCTAATGGAGTTGGTCCAGTCCCGGTGTACTGCGACAACACGGGTGCCGTTGCGCAAGCAAAGGAGCATAGGTCTCACCAAAGATCCAAACATATACTGAGGAAATACCACATAATCCGGGATATTGTGGCTAGAGGTGACATAGCAGTTGAGAGAGTCGCCTCTGCGGACAACGTTGCTGATCCACTTACGAAGCCCTTGCCAGGACCATTGTTTGAAAAACATCGCAAAACAATGGGACTAGGTCTGATGAGTAGTTGGCTCTAGGGAAAGTGGGAGATTGTTAGAGTAGATGCCCAGCTAGCCAACTTGTGGCGTGTGGGTTCATAGACTCTTGTATGAAACGATCTTTATATATGATATTCGCATTCAGCTCGAGACTATTATCTGCGATGCGAAGTACCATGTTTCATTGGTAGGGAGCATTGTGATGTTCTGAGCATGCAGATAGATAGTGACCTGGTGATCTATCGAACTACCCTCGTTCGGACTTTCCAAGTGGTTACCATTTGTCGATTGGATAAGTCCGAGGTCTTGGTTGTACCGATTAGTCCTCACGACTCGAAACGTCATTGAGACTCTACATGATAAGCGTCTCACTTTGACCCGTTTGCCGACTCACATGGGGTCATTAGGCGGCGGGATTGGGTGAGATCCCGATGCATGTAGGAGTCGATGCATCGTTGTCGAGGATTTACCGCTCGTAGACATGCGTGGATATCCTATGCTATCTGAGGGGATAATAGTGTATAAATCTCTGGCCAGAGTACTAGAAGTTTTTTAGGTAAATGGGTTTACCTAGTTACACTCGTGATGTCACTATTCGATCTCCAAGATGTATGCATAGCTATCGGATCTCTAGCGACTCTCAATTTACCAATGGTCGTTGATCTGATCGGGATATATGGATTGAAAGGACCGTACTGTATGCTAACCACGACCAACTGGTTCTTGCAGGCACTATCAGTGATACCTAGAGGATCATGGGGCGATGTTGCTAGACGCTCTTACCATGATCCGATGGGCAAGTCCGAAATTGTGATTCCGGAGCCACAATGGTTGTGGGCCCACGGCTAGCTGTATCCCTGAACCATTGAGGGTCACACAAGTACTGGATTCGAGATTCCCGCACGGAAACTAAGCTCAATGTGTTGAGCACTTGAGGAGGATTTTGGGGAGTGCGACTTCCTAAAAGTCAACAGGGGTCAAATCGTGATTTCCGCTGTTGAGGGGCAAAACGGTCATTTTGCACTGGGGTTCTGAAAAATGGTTTTTCAGATCATAATATTCAGTTTTGGAAACTGAGTCGATCGGAGTTATGATGAAACCGCAATGTATTAAACGAACCGAATGTTCACATGGACCTGGGTATGACCCAAGTCCATTGGGCCGGTTCAAGCCCATGTACCAACTTTATTTAATTAAGTTGGGTTAGGGCCTTAATCATTGTAACTAACACATAAACCCTAGTCTCTAAAGCTCTTACCCGCCGCCCCCTCTCCCTCTCCTCACGCACGGCCGCCGCTTGTCGCCGCCGCTTGTCGCCGCCGCCGCCGCCTCCCTCGCCGGAATTTGTTCCGGCCAACTTTTTGAGGAGAATCCATCCGTGCCGATCTCGTCTGGCCTTCTAGTGCAGGCTGACGAAGGAGTCTCCCTTCCGGTCGTGGACCTGATTGACGTAATCTACCGCCGCCTACCGTGAAGTGCCGGTTTCCTCGTGAAACTGGTCGGAGCCAGGCGCCTAGACGCCAGCAAGGTACCTGACTAAACACCCTATGAATGGTTCATATTGTGTTATTATTGAATTGTATTGAATGTTTCCCAGCCTAATTTTGTTCTTCCGCTGCCTCGCCGGGAGACGGGATCCGGATCCGCCACGGTTCCCCAACATTATGAATTTCAACGATTGAGAGACTCGTAGCTTTATGCCAAGTTCAGAAAGTGTGAATTTTGGCTTGATCGGATCATCTTTTTGGGTCATGTGATTTCAGCACAAGGGATTTCGGTAGATCCGATCAAGGTCGAAGCAGTTCTTAACTGGGAGAGACCGAGGAACGTTTCCAAGATCCGTAGCTTTTTGGGATTGGCTGGCTATTATAGGAGTTTCTTCGAGAAGTTCTCTTCGACATCCAGGCCTCTGACTCAGTTGACTCAAAAAGATAAGAGATTTGTGTGGATTGATGAGTGCGAGAACAACTTTCAGACGTTGAAGGAGAACTTGACTACTGCTCCTGTGTTAGCTCTATCGTCTGGATCTGGAGGTTTTGTGGGGTGCTCCGATGCTTCTCTCAATGGTTTAGGATGTGTTCTGATGCAAAACGGGTACGTTATTGCCTATGCGTCTCGACAATTGAAGCCTCACGAGACGAGGTACGCTGTTCATGATTTGAAGTTGGCTGCGATAGTGTTTGCCTTGAAGATTTGGCGACATTATCTGTATGGTGAAGAATTTTTGGTGTACACCGACCACAAGAGCCTCAAATATATCTTCACGTAGTCTGATTTGAATATGAGGCAGCGACGCTGGATGGAATTGCTCAAGGACTTTAACTGTGAGATTTAGTATCAGCCTGGGCGGATGAACTCAGTTGCCGATGCATTGAGTAGGAAGACCCAGCCTGCGATGCTTTTGTTTCTGAGTGCTTCGATAGTCTATGAGAAGTTGAGTACTTCTGGTTGGAGATTTCAGCCGCTTGATCAGTACTTCATGGTTTCTTCGATTCAGGTAGAACCACAGATTGTGAATGACATCAGGGAGGCACAGAGGACTGATCCCTATATCCATGAGTTGAGGATTAAGGCCCAGAATAATCAGTCTGACGATTTCTCTGTTTCTCCGGATGGGTGTCTGATATTTCGAGGGAGATTAGTGGTTCCGAACCTGATTGACTTGAAAGAGTCCATCATGAATGAAGCGCATTGTAGCCGGTACAGTGTGCATCCGAGTGAAAGGAAGATGTATCATGCCTTGAAGTCTCACTATTGGTGGGCAGGTATGAAGAGCGACATTTCGGCTTTTGTCGCGACATGTCTGAATTGCCAGCAGGTCAAGGCTGAGAGGATGAGACCTGGTGGATTGCTGCAGAGTTTAGAGGTGCCCCAATGGAATTGGGAGCACATCGCCATGGATTTTGTGACTCATCTACCTCGATCGAGCAGGGGATGCGATGCTATTTGGGTTGTGATCGATAGACTTTCGAATTCAGCCCATTTCATTCCCTATGATGTGAGGTGTTCTATGAAGAAAATGGCGAAGTTGTACATCGACCATGTGGTTAGATTGCATGGAGTTCCGGTTTCGATAGTGTCTGATAGAGATCCGAGGTTTAGCTCTCGATTTTGGAAGAGTTTGCAAGAAGCGATGGGTTCTAGATTGGCTATGAGTACAGACTATCACCCACAGACAGATGGACAGTCTGAGCGGACTATCTAGACTTTATAAGACATGCTGCGTGCAATTGTGATGGATTTCAGCGGTGGCTGGCAGGATCGCTATCCTTGGTTGAGTTTTCGTATAACAACAGCTACCAGGTGACTATCGGAATGGCTCCGTTTGAGGCGTTGTATGGTCGAAAGTGCAGATCCCCGATTTGTTGGGAAGAAGTTGGTGAGAGACAGCTTTCTACACCGGAGTTTGTTCAGCACATGAAGGATCAGATTGACTTGATTTGGAGTAGAATGAAAGCTGCTCAAGACCGTTTCTCTAGCTATGCTAATAGAAGACGTCGACCGTTAGAGTTTGAGGTTGGCGATCGTGTGTTTCTCAAGATTTCTTCGTTCAAGAGCGTCATGCGATTCAGATTTAAAGGCAAATTAGCTCCCAGATTCGTTGGTCCTTTTGAGATTGTTGAGCGGATTGGACAGTTGGCTTATAGATTGAGGCTGCCCGAGGAATTAGCAGCAATGCATGATGTCTTTTATGTGTCTATGTTGAGAAAATATGAGCCAGATCCGTCCCATGTTTTGAGCACTGACGAAGTTGAGCTGGATTCAGCTTTGAGCTATGTTTAATATCCAGTGCAGATCCTGGATAGGAAGGAGAAGCAGTTGAGGAACAAGATAATTCCGTTGGTGATGGTCCAATGGAGTAAGCATGGCCGAGAAGAAGCAACCTGGGAAGTTGAGGAGAAGATGAGACAAGACTGGCCTCATCTGTTTGAGCACTGATCGTGCGAATTTTTTTCGAGGTAAATTACTGGTTTCTGCTTCGAATTTGAGTAGTGTTTGTGCTGATTTGCATGTTTGATTGTTTATGCCCTTGTTTTCCTTTGATTTCGAGGACGAAATCTCTTAAGGTGGGTAGATTGTGAGGAATAAGATTTCAAGATTTGTGATTATTCAGAGAATTAGCAGCAATGCATGATGTCTTTTATGTGTCTATGTTGAGAAAATATGAGCCAGATCCGTCCCATGTTTTGAGCACTGACGAAGTTGAGCTGGATTCAGCTTTGAGCTATGTTTAATATCCAGTGCAGATCCTGGATAGGAAGAAGAAGCAGTTGAGGAACAAGATAATTCCGTTGGTGATGGTCCAATGGAGTAAGCATGGCCGAGAAGAAGCAACCTGGGAAGTTGAGGAGAAGATGAGACAAGACTGGCCTCATCTGTTTGAGCACTGATCGTGCGAATTTTTTTCCAGGTAAATTGCTGGTTTCTGCTTCGAATTTGAGTAGTGTTTGTGCTGATTTGCATGTTTGATTGTTTATGCCCTTGTTTGCCTTTGATTTCGAGGACGAAATCTCTTAAGGTGGGGAGATTGTGAGGAATAAGATTTCAAGATTTGTGATTATTCAGATTTTTGGGTTAGATTAGTCGCGGGAATTAAGATATTCGAATTCTGGAATTTCGGATTTTTGGTGAAATCTGATTTGAGAAATTCAGATCTCTAGATGGAGTTGTCCAGATTTTAGTTCGGGTTATCGGGTTAAATCTGGTTGAGAATTTGAGTCGAATTTGTTAGATTTGATAGAAATCTGGTTCCCTGAGTGTTAGCGTGTTTTGCCACGAGAAGTAGGTAAAACGCGTTTTGGTGAGATCTGGTTAGTTGAGAGTGCAGCGCTTTTCTTTTTGCATTTCAGATGTCAACGCTGGTCAACGGAACTGTAGCGGGTGATCGCTGGATTGAGAGATCTGGTTTCGTTGTATTGAACGCGAGTGGTCGTTCGCGTGTAGAGATCTGGTAGCGTAGCGCGTGATGTAAGCAGATTTCACGTGTTGGTTAACATGTGGGAGTTGACACCTGGTGTTTAGCGTTCGAACGTTGCGATTTGAGGAGAGATCTGTTTCGCTATGCGACGCCGTTTTGTTAAGTGGATACGTCGTCGTTTGTTAAGGCGCGGAGAGATCTGTCCAGCGTTGAGAGTTAGCGTTGTGTTGTGAGAGATCTGTTTTGAGCGCCAGTGATGTGTTGAGCGCTGAGATCTGTTTTAGTAGAACGCTGTCGTTTTGACTTTAACGCGAGCGTTTTGAGTTAACGCAGGAATCTGATGGATTTAAGCGCTGGTTTGAGAAATCTGTTTGGCGCTACTTCTCGTTGCAGGGATCTGTTTTGTCGGTGTTAGACTTATGCAGTAGCGATTGAATTGAGGAATAAATAGAAGTTTCGAATTACACTTAGAATATTTCTCAACTCGATATTTCTTATCCTTCTGTTCGAAACCCTCGACTTGCTACTATTCACTGTAACTTTCCACCGCCGATTCCCGTCGTTTTCAACCTCTGTTTTTGACGATCTTGATGGCGCTGGACTCCCCTAGCTTAGCTCTTTCGTTTGCTACCCATTAGAGAACCTGAATTAGCATCGGAGAAGAAGGGCGAAGCTGCTGCGTCTTCGTACCGTGTAGTCCGTTGGTTCTCCTGCTAGCGTGAGCTTTTTGATTCCAGCTTACGGGAAGTCTCTGCCGCGTGAATTGAGCCAGGAGAAAGCTGGTCGCTTAGCCCTTGACAGGTTGATTTGATGACCTGATTGGGTGCCACGTTGTGACTGGCCGACTGATGAGTCGTGCCCAAAAAGTCCAACGCTATCTCGGAGTGGTGACTACCGGATTCGAGTGTCTACCATCGAGCTGTGATGGGCTGACGGGTCCCGATGATCACGGACCGATGATTTCCACCGGCTGATTGGCTGTGCGTGGTATAGAGGCTTTATTTGAATTGCCAGTTGATAGACTGGTCTAGCTATCCGATCCTTTGATAGCCCTCATGCATTCATGACTTTGACTTATAGCATGTTGCATGTTTAGCTGTTTTGATAGCTCTTCGTACTGAGGCTTGACCTCGTATTTGTTTTCCTGCTTTTGTGTCTTGGGTCTGTGTTGCCCATTTGCAGGATCATCAGGAAACCAAGCTGGACAGAGTGGTGGTACAGCTGGTCGATCCCCGTTCCCGTGGGTCCCAGTCTACTTTTATTATGCATTGAACCAGGGGATGCCCTGTGTTATTATGTATTTTGGGGATCATTGTTGATTGAGTTATGATGTGACCTGTTTTGTTTGAGTTTGAGTTAACTCATATTTTAGTATTGATATTTTGAATGATGATTTTGAGTTCAGGCCAAAATAATTTCGAAAAATTTTTAGGCCCTGATTTTTAGCTTCCGTGTTTATGCGCTTATTATGTGTTAATTATGAGTAATTAGCACGGGGCCTGACAGTGACCATTAGATGTGTTTCATGATAGTCATCATATCCACTATCACATCTAACATACACTATGGTGCATTCCAGGTCTTTATCCAACACAATTGTTAACATTATAAAATAATGAAGATAAAGAATGCCATAAAAGAATACGAATTTCATAAATAAAGATCGTTTTACAAAGAGTCAACAAGAACCCACACACCACAAGTTGGCTAGTTGGGCACCTACTCTAACAATCTCCCACTTGTCCTAAAGCCAACTACTCATCAGACGTAGTCCCATTGTCTCGCGATGTTTTTCAAACAACGGTCCTGGTAAGGGCTTCGTAAGTGGATCAGAAATGTTGTCTGCAGAGGCGACTCTCTCGACTGCTATGTCACCTCTGTCCATAAACCGGTTACTGGTACAAATAACATAAAGAAATTTCCAACACAATTGTTAACATTATAAAATAATGAAGATAAAGAATGCCATAAAAGAATACGAATTTCATAAATAAAGATCGTTTTACAAAGAGTCAACAAGAACCCACACACCACAAGTTGGCTAGTTGGGCACCTACTCTAACAATCTCCCACTTGTCCTAAAGCCAACTACTCATCAGACGTAGTCCCATTGTCTCGCGATGTTTTTCAAACAACGGTCCTGGTAAGGGCTTCGTAAGTGGATCAGCAATGTTGTCTGCAGAGGCGACTCTCTCGACTGCTATGTCACCTCTAGCCACAATATCCCGGATTATGTGGTATTTCCTCAGTATGTGTTTGGATCTTTGGTGAGACCTAGGTTCCTTTGCTTGCGCAACGGCACCCGTGTTGTCACAGTACACCGGGACTGGACCAACTCCTTCAGGGATTACGCCCAACTCTTGGAAGAAATTCCTCATCCAAACCGCCTCTTTTGCAGCAGCTGATGCTGCGATGTACTCAGCCTCAGTGGTTGAATCCGCGATGGTGTCTTGTTTGGAACTCTTCCAAGAGACAGCACTACCATTGAGCATGAATACAAATCCAGAGGTTGACTTCGAATCATCCACATCACATTGTAAGCTAGAATCAGTGTAGCCTTCCAATTTCAGTTCACCACCCCCATAGACCATGAACATATTCTTAGTCCTTCGTAAGTACTTAAGAATATCTTTCACAGCCTTCCAATGCATTTGGCCGGGATTGGCTTGGTAGCGGCTCGTTACACTCAGAGCATATGCGACATCTTGAGATCATGCCATACATAATACTACTTATTGCCGAGGCATATGGCACACGTGTCATGCTCTCTATCTCCTCATCAGTCTTTGGACACATAGACTTAGATAGAGTGACCCCGTGGCACATAGGTAGGTGTCATCTCTTGGACTCTTCCATGGAGAACCGCTTAAGTATGGTATCGATGTAGGCAGCTTGGGTGAGTCCGAGCATCCTTTTCGATCTATCCCTATAGATCTGTATTCCTAGATAAAAAATACATCTATGTATCCTGCCTCCCTTATAGAGATAATATAGGATGCTTCACCCATGTCCTTCATCGAGAATCTACTAGACAATCATACTTTAGTTGACTTCAACATTCCTACATCATTCTCAGTGAGTAGAATGTTATCAACATAAAGTACAAGGAATGTCACAGCATTTTTAACTACCTTCTTATACACACATGGCTCCTCGGGATTCTTGATGAAACCAAATTCTTTAATTGTTTCATAAAATCTCAGGTTCCAACTTCTCGATGCTTGTTTGAGACCGTAGATCGATCTCTTAAGTTTGCATACTTTATGCTCACTTCCTACAGATGTGAAACCCTCAGGCTGCATCATATAGATCTTTTCCTTAATGTTTCCATTGAGGAACGCAGTTTTCACATACATTTGCCATATCTCATAGTCGTACCATGTGGCTATGGCTAGTAGGATTCTAATTGACTTGAACATTGCTACTGGTGAGAAGGTTTCATCATAGTCAACACCTTGTCTTTGAGTGTAACCTTTCGCGATCAGTCGTGCCTTGTAGGTCAGTACCTTACCATCAGGCCGAAGCTTTCTCTTGTATATCCATTTACACCCAATAGGAACTATTCCTTCGGGAGGATTAACAAGGGTTCAAACTTGGTTTGAATGCATTGAGTCAATCTCAGATTGCATTGCTTCAAGTCACAAATTAGAATCGGCATCGGAAATTGCCTCCTTGAAAGTTCTTGGATCACATCCAATACTTTGATCACTTTGATCATCTTCAAGGAGGAACCCATATCTAACCGGAGCCCTAGGAATCCTTTCAGATCTCCTAGGTGTGTCCATATCAAGTATTGGCTCTTGAGGTGCGGGAGACTCACTTGGTACTTCAGTTGGTTCTCGAACCTCTTCGAGTTCTACTATCTTGCCTTTTCTATCAAGTAGAAATTCCCTTTCCAGAAAGGTGACATTTTCTAGAAACAAAAACTTTTGTTTCATTGGGATAGTAGAATTAGTATCCAATAGAATTCTTTGGATACCCAACAAAGTAACATAAAATGAATCTATTATCCAGCTTATCTCCCACTGTCTGCTTCACGTAAGCAGGACATCCCCAAATCCTCAAGTATGAGTATTTGGGTGGCTTGACCATCCATATCTCATATGGAGTCTTATCCACTGCCTTGGTATGGACATTGTTCAACAACATAACCGCCGTTTCGAGCGCATAGCCCCAAAACAAGGCAGGAAGTTCAGTGAAA
>KV002018.1:80634-91334 GCA_001598015.1 Dorcoceras hygrometricum | reverse complement strand
CTTTACTCAACACAATTGTAAATCATTACACACATAATGAAAGTAAAGAATGCCATATAAAAGAATGCGAATATCATATATAAAGATCGTTTGTACAAGAGTCAATGAAAACCCACACGCCACAAGTTGGCTAGTTGGGCATCTACTCTAACAAATAAATGGTGGGATGACGAGCTTAAGACACGATGCTATATGATGGCATCATTGTCAAACAAAATGCAGCGGCGTTTTGAGAAGATGGTGTACGCTGCTGACATACACCTTCATCTTAAGGAGCTATATGGGGAGAACTCTCGGACTGAGAGGTTCACTACTGTCAAGGAGCTCATGACGAGCCGCATGCGCGATGGGACTTCGGTCCGCGAGCATGGGGTCCGTGTGATTGGGCTCATTGAAAAGCTAGTGGGCCTTGATATCACGCTTCCACATGAGCTGTCTGTGGATCTGCTTCTCCTCTCACTCCCTGCTGCATTCGACCCCTTTGTGATCAACTTTAACATGAACAAGCTGGAAGCCACCCTTGAAGAGGTGGTGAACATGCTTGTAGTGTTCGAGGGGACCACAAAGAAGGACAAGCCCGTCCTCCTCATGGGCTCTTCTTCCTCTGCGAAGAAGGGGCCCAGACGCAAGGGTAAGAAACGTTCTGCCCATACGAAGGAGTAAAAGCCCACCAAGAAGCCCAAGGCAAGGACTCAAGGCCGAACAAATCTGAGGATGTTTGCCACCACTGTCACAAGCCTGGACATTGGAGGAGGAACTGTAAGGATTACCTCGAGCAGTTGCGAACTGTAAAAGGTATGTTCTACATTGAGAGAAGTTCCAACTCGTGATGTGGAAACACACACAACAACAATTAAAAGGAAAAACGATAGCTTGAACCCAGCACAACTTTGGCACGCTAGGCTAGGTCATATTTCCCTAAGTAGGATGAACAAGTTAGTTAGGAGTGACATGTTTGATCTGTCAGACATTAACTCCCTACCGACTTGTGAGTCTTGTCTCAAGGGAAAGATGACTAAACAACCCCTCAAGGGCAAGCCTGAGCGTGCTCAAGGCCCATTAGATTTGATCCACACTGATGTGTGTGGCCCACTTAGCATCGGTACTAAGTACGGACACACATACTTCATCACATTTACCGATGATTACTCTAGGTATGGGTACTTGTACTTAATGAAGCACAAGTCTGAATCCTTTGAAAGGTTCAAAGAATTCAAGGCTGAAGTAGAAAATCAGTTAGGGAAAAGTATTAGAGCACTTCGATCCGATCGAGGTGGTGAATACCTGAGTGCTGAATTTTAAAACTATCTTAAAGAGAATGGGATTCTCGCACAGTGGACCCCTCCGGCCACACCACAGCTCAATGGTGTAGCGGAGCGTCGTAATCGAACCTTGATGGACATGGTTCGATCTATGATGAGCTTCAATGAGATTCCTACCTCGTTTTGGGGCTATGCGCTCGAAACGGTGGCAATATTGTTGAACAATGTCCACACCAAGGCAGTGGATAAGACTCCATATGAGATTTGGATGGGCAAGCCGCCCAAATACTCATTCATGAGGATTTGGGGATGTCCTGCTTACGTGAAGCAGACAGTGGGAGATAAGCTGGATACTAGATCCATCTTATGTTACTTCATTGGGTATCCAAAGAATTCCATTGGATACTACTTCTACTATCCCAACGAACAAAAGTGTTAGTTTCTAGAAATGCCATCTTGATAAGACTCCATATGAGATTTGGATGGGCAAGCCGCCCAAATACTCATTCATGAGGATTTGGGGATGTCCTGCTTACGTGAAGCAGACAGTGGGAGATAAGCTGGATACTAGATCCATCTTATGTTACTTCATTGGGTATCCAAAGAATTCCATTGGATACTGAGGAGCCATGTGTGTACAAGAAGGTAGTTAAAAGTGCTGTGACATTCCTTGTACTTTATGTTGATGACATTCTACTCATTGGGAATGATGTAGGAATGCTGCAGTCAACTAAAGTCTGGTTGTCTAGTAGATTCTCGATGAAGGACATGGGTGAAGCATCCTACATTCTTGGAATACAGATCTATCGGGATAGATCGAAAAGGATTCTCGGACTCACCCAAGCTACCCACATCGATACCATAATTAAGCGGTTCTCTATGGAAGAGTCCAAAAGAGGACACCTACCTATGTGCCACGGGGTCACTCTATCTAAGTCTATGTGTCCAAGAGGTGGGCGTAATCCCTGATGGAGTTGGTCCAGTCCCTGTGTACTGCGACAACACGGGTGCCGTTGCGCAAGCAAAGGATCCTAGGTCTCACCAAAGATCCAAACATATACTGAGGAAATACCACATAATCCGCGATATTGCGGCTAGAGGTGACATAGCAGTTGAGAGAGTCGCCTCTGCGGATAATATTGCTGATCCACTTACGAATCCCTTGCCAGGACCGTTTTTTGAAAAACATCGCGAAACAATGGAACTGCGTCTGATGAGTAGTTGGCTATAGGGCAAGTGGGATATTGTTAGAGTAGATGCCCAACTAGCCAACTTGTGGCGTGTGGGTTTTATTGACTCTTGGGTATAACGATCTTTATATATGAAATACGCATTTCTTTTATGGCATTCTTTATTTTCATTATGTTATAATGTTAACAATTGTGTTGGATAAAGACCTAGAATGCACCATAGTGTATGTTAGATGTGATAGTGGATATGATGGCTATCATGAAACACGTCTAATAGTCACTGTGTATTCTGAACTCGTTCCTAGTCGATTGGGCCGTCAAAATGAGGATAAGGCCGCCCGAGCTTGAGATTAGCATATGCGATGTGAAGTACCATGTTTCATTGGTAGGGAACATTGTGATGTTCTGAGCATGCAGATGGATAGTGACCTGGTGATCTATCGAACTATCCTCGTTCGGACTTTCCAAGTGGTTACCATTTGTCGAGTGGATAAGTCCGAGGTCTTGGTTGTACTGATTAGTCCTCACTACTCGAAACGCCATTGAGACTCTACATGATAGGCACCTCACTTTGACCCGTTTACCGACTCACTTGGGGTCATTAGGTGGCGGGATTGGGTGAGGTCCCGATGCATGTAGGAGTCGATGCTTCGTTGTCGAGGATTCACCGCTCGCTTTCATGCGTGGATATCCTATGCTATCTGAGGAGACAATAGTGTGATAAATCTCTGGCCAGAGTACTGGATGTGTTTTAGGTAAATGGGTTTACCTAGTAACACTCGCGATGTCACTATTTGATCTCCAAGATGTATGCATAGTTATCGGATCTTTAGCGACTCTCGATATACCAATGGTCGTTGATCTGATCGGGATATATGTGTTGAAAGGACCGTACTGTACGCTAACCACGACCAACTGGTTATTGCAGGAACTATCACTGATACCTAGGGGATCATGGGGCGATGTTGCTAGGCGCTTTACCATGATCCGATGGGCAAGTCCGAAATTGGGATTTCGGAGTCACAATGGTTGTGGGCCCACGGCTAGCTGTATCCCTGAACCATTGAGGGTCACACAAGTACTGGATTCACGATTCCTGCACGGAAACTGAGCTCAATATGTTGAGCATAGGAGGAGGATTTTAGGGAGTGCGACTTCCTAAAAGTCAACAGGGGTCAAATTGCGATTTCCCAAAGTTGAGGGGCTAAACTGTAATTTTGGACTAGGTGGTCTGAAAAATTGTTTTCGCATCATAATATTCAGTTTTGGAAACTGAGTCGATCGGTCCGATCTGATCTTCGATCGGGATTATGATGAAGCCGCAGTGATAGGATTGAACCGAATGTTCATATGGACCTGGGCCTGACCCAAGTTCATTGGGCCGGTACAAGCCCATCACTCATTTATTACTAGACTTGGTCTAGGGCTAGGATCATAAAATCACAACCCTAGCTCTCCATAGCCGCCGCCCCTCTCCTCCAACACCCCTCGCCGCCGTCGACCTCCCACGCGCCGCCTCACCGTGCCGCCGAGCCGCGCCGCCGAGCCGCCGCCGCCGTGATTGGACTTGTTCCGATCACCTTTTCGAGGAGATTCCGTTCGTGCCAAATTAATCAGGCCTTCTAGTGCAGGCTGGCGAAGGAATCCTGATTCCGGTCGTGGACCTGATTAAGGAGTTTCTATCGCCGCCTACATTGTGTTAGAGTAGATTCCCAACTAGCCAACGTGTGGCGTGTGGGTTTATAGACTCTTGTATATGACAATCTTTATATATGATATTCGCATTTATTTATATGGCATTCTTTACTTTCATTATGTTGTATGATGATTAACAATTGCGTTGAGTAAAGACCTAGAATGCACTATGGTGTATGTTAGATGTGATAGTGGGTATGACGGCTATCATGAAACACATCTAATAGTCACTGTGTATTCTGAACTTGTTCCTACTCGATTGGGCCGTCAAAATGAGGATAAGGCCGCCCAAGCTTGAGACTAGTATCTGCGATGCGAAGTACCATGTTTCATTGGTAGGGAACATTGTGATGTTCTGAGCATGCAGATAGATAGTGACCTGGTGATCTATCGAACTACCCTCGTTCGGACTTTCCAAGTGGTTACCATTTGTCGAGTGGATAAGTCCGAGGTCTTGGTTGTACTGATTAGTCCTCACGACTCGAAACGTCATTGAGACTCTACATGATAGGCGTCTCACTTTGACCCGTTTGCCGACTCACTTGGGGTCATAAGGCGGCGGGATTGGGTGAGACCCCGATGCATGTAGGAGTCGATGCATCGTTGTCGAGGATTCACCGCTCGCAGACATGTGTGGATGTCCTATGTATCTGAGGGATAATAGTGTATAAATCTCTGGCCAGAGTACTAGAAGTGTTTTAGGTAAATGTATTTACCTAGTTACACTCGCGATGTCACTATTGGATCTCCAAGATGTATGCATAGCTATCGGATCTTTAGCGACTCTCGATTTACCAATGGTCGTTGATCTGATCGGGATATATGGATTGAAAGGACCGTACTGTACGCTAACCACGACCAACTGGTTCTTGCAGGCACTACAGTGATACCTAGGGGATCATGGGGCGATGTTGCTAGGCGCTCTTACCATGATCCGATGGGCAAGT
This sequence comes from Dorcoceras hygrometricum, assembly GCA_001598015.1. Lineage (NCBI taxonomy): Eukaryota > Viridiplantae > Streptophyta > Magnoliopsida > Lamiales > Gesneriaceae > Dorcoceras > Dorcoceras hygrometricum. The sequence goes on along the minus strand of KV002018.1, from coordinate 86,240 downwards.
CCGGAATTGTGATTCCGGAGCCACAATGGTTGTGGGCCCGTGGCTAGCTGTATCCCTGAACCATTGAGGGTCACACAAGTACTGGATTCGAGATTCCCGCACGGATACTGAGCTCAATGTGTTGAGCATAGGAGGAGGATTTTGGAAGTGCGACTTCCTAAAAGTCAACAGGGGTCAAATCGTGATTTCCGCTGTTGAGGGGCAAAACGGTCATTTTGCACTGGGGTTCTGAAAAATGGTTTTTCAGATCATAGTATTCAGTTTTGGAAACTGAGTCGATCGGTCCGATCTAATCGGCGATCGGAGTTATGATGAAGTCACGGTGATAGGGATGAACCGAATGTTCATCCGTTAGACCCGGCCCGTTGGGCCGGTCCAAGACTATGACTAAGTCTATTTAATTAGGCTTAAGAGTTTCATAAAACAAAAATAACAAACCCTAACCCTAGAGCTAAAAGCCTCCGCCCCCTTTCTTCTCCAACCTCACGCCGCCGTCGGTGCACGCCGCCGCCGTTCGCCGGACTTGCTCCGGCCAACTTTTCGAGGAGAATCCGTTGGCGATAAAATCCTTCAGTCTTCTAGTGCAGGCTGATCGAAGGGAGATCGTTTCCAGTCGTGGACCTGATTGACGTAATCTACCGCCGCCTACCGTGAAGTGCCGGTTTCCTCGCGAAACTGGTCGGAGCCAGGCACGAGTTGCCAGAAAGGTAACCCCGAGAAACACCCTATGAATGGTTCATAGATTGCATGTTTTAGAATTGTATTGATCGTCTCCCGGCCCAATTTTTGTTCTTCCGCTGCCTCGCCGGGAGGCGCGATCCGGATCCGCCAAGGTTCCCCAACACATTGAAGAGCCAAATTCCCTGTGAATTTGGTTGGAGCCAGGCGCCTAGACGCCAGCAAGGTGACATTCGATAAAACATCCTATGTATGTTTTATGATTTGATTTATATGTATTGAACGATTTCCGGGGAAATTTTTAAACTTCCGCTACGCCCTCGAGAAACGGGATCCGGATCCAACACTGCGCCAACAGTGCAGTGAGGGGACGCCCGAGCTGATCCAGCTAAGGACAACCACATCGTAGAGGACACCCAATCTGGTTCACCGGTTTGAAGTAGTATAGCGTGATGAAGAAGCGACCAGCTGAGGGCAACCAGCTGGTAGAGATCAGCCCAAAGTTCAGCAACCAGCTTGGAGTGCTATGGTCAAAGTCAAACCAGCCCGAAATATCGGTATAAACCAGCTGGATGGTGGGAAGAGTAGAAACCAGATGAGCAGAATGGAGCGACCAGCTCAAAGCAAAGCAGTTTGAACACAAATACATGTGAAGATTGAATTAATGTTGTTCAAACTGATTTTCTGCGTCCTGTTCACATCAAGAACAGACTCACAAAGCTCAATTTCAGAAAAGGCTGCAGCGCATTTAATGAAGAGAGTTTAAAAGTCAACAAAGCCTGAAGAAGCATTAAATGCAAAGGACACAAGGTACAACTATGTCAGAACTTTTCAGAAGACTTTCCAACGGGAAGAAACTTGTGTCCAACGGATTAAATCTGCACAAAGTCTATATATATGAGCAGCAGAAGATGCAAAGGAGTAGGGGTGTGCATGAGCAAAAACATATTAATCAAATCTACTGCACAACCATGGGAAGATAGCAGAAAATCAGCTCTAAGAGGAGCACTTCCCAGTGTGTGAGAATACATTCGAGAGAGAGGATACACTGTATAATTCTCACACAGATTCACTCACATTTGATAGATGAGAGCTTAATTGTTTAGATGAGCGAATCATAAACAAAAATCATTGTGTTGTCTTTCGCACTGAGACGGTAAAGAAGTGTGTGTAGCCTTTCGCACTGAGGCGTAAAAGAAGTGTGGTTAGTCACACAGCTTGAGGGCTGGTGTGCAATGGTAGATGCTAGGAGTTCTTGCGGCTGTGGGTCGTAGAGAGTGGGTTGCAGCGAGGGTCGTTGTAATCAAATTCTTCTAGTGGATCCTTCCTGTGAGGCTCTCTGCTCACAATTAATCCTCTAATCTTAATCAGTGGGTTATTCATTTAAACTAAACAAGTTTAACAAATCTAATCTGGTTCATACATAAATTACTAAAAAAAAACTTTTCAACCAGCAGAAGCGTAAATCAGCAGAAGCACAAAGGTTCAGCTTGTATCGACAATAGTATTCATTTATACAAATGCTTCATGGTTTATAGCGATTACAAGCTAAGTTCACTAGTACACACTTATATCTTATATACAAAACCAGACTTGAGCAACCTACGACCAACTGTCCAAACATCTAGACTATCAGCTGGTTTTTATTCTTCCTGCTGTTGGTCCAGCGTCTAGGTAGGTGTTCATCACTATTCTTGGTTGCTCCCCCACTAGGTCCTTCTTCCTGTTGTCATGCACACACACGAAACAAAACAACAGCCGGATAAACTCCGGTGAGAATCATCTCAGTATAATCAGCAGGTACGCATAATAACAATAAAGTGCACAACAGTTTATCAACTGTAAAACAAATGCAATGACATGAAATGATTCTAGTTCTCTTCTTCGATCTCAGAATTGATTCCATATCAGTTCAACGCCATCAAGATTCGTATCCGATCTTGACATGAATATTCATCTATCGAAACCATCTCCGGCTTCGAAAATCAGGCCAACTCAGTCCTGGGCATTAGAATCAATTCAATTTTCTTCAATATGCAAACTCATGCAAATATAAAAGATCCACTACCTGTGATGGATCGACACACACATAACTCAAGTTCTAATTCAAGAACAGTTTTAAATCAAGAACAGTAATCAAATATGTATGTGATTTCATCGGAATACTCCAGAAATATCATTCTCGAGTAATCTAGTTCCTGACTCTTCTCTCCGATTATACCTTTGTTCCTCTGTTTCCAAATACTTCAATCAGTGTTCTTAAGCTCTGTTCCTCACTTCCGGAGATACTCGCAAGATCAAAGGTCGATAGCTGAAATCAAGATGTTCTCAGCATTTCAAATTCACTCTTATTTATAGACAACGATTTCTGTGGCTCTGCAGCATTTCCAACGTGTTCAATTCGAGTTCCACGTGTCATGCTGAGTATTCAAACAAGATATACTCCCACCGCTTCGAAAGTGGATAACGATAAATAGATTCCTCAACTGCTGTTGATCGTCCTCAGTTGCTGTTCGAATATCATTCTCTTGTTCTTCAGCAGAAGCAACAACCAGCTGTAGTAGCAACCAGTCGCAACATGAATCCAGTCGCAACACTTCGAAACTCAAAACGATGTCATTATAACTAATTCCAACGACGTCGTTACATGTCATCAGCTGGTACTACCTTTATTAAAAGAAACCAGCAGCTGGTCACTCTCTTATTCCAATGGCTGATTTCGCAACATTAGTCGAAACGGCATCGTATCAATATTTCCTGTTTATAATCAAAATTGTGTCGCATTGTTCCCTCGACTGGATAACCAGCAGATACAACAATCTATCGACTGAGTTCCAATTCCTCGCCTGGTTGCTAAACGACATCGTATCGAAGCTCATAGTCATAATTCAAAACGATGTCGCATTATTCTCTCAGCTGGAACCATTTTCACCTCGACTGGTTTGCGTTTATTATCAACACGACGACGTCGCACCTACGTCATCATCAATCAGCCGATACATCATCAACCAGCAGGTACATAAACCAGCAGATGCGTAAGGAACTCTTGCTGCTGATTCCTCGTGTAGTAACCAACACGTGGCGCTTTCTTATTAACTCTTGTATTCGCGCGTCTGCTTCCAGCTGTAACAAAAAATAACGCTTTAACTGATTTTCAAAATACAACCAGTCGCGAGCTACAGTAACCTGCTGCTGATTTTATCAAATCGCTTCGCCTGGTTACTTCGTCTGGTTCTCACACTTAGCGCGATTTAACGATACACAGTTCCTGAATCACCCAACACTTCCAGAAGAAATCCGAGCTCATAATCAAACTTCATCAAATTCTTAAATGTCGAAATTACTCAACTAATCCTCTTCTTAATGATTCTGGGCATTACATTTCTCCCCCTCTAATATTCGAGTTCGTCCTCGAACTCATCAGCAGTCGCTATATATATATGAACATAAGGAGAAATTGATGCTGAACAAGAGCTAACCTTATTGGAAGAGATAAGGGAATCGTTGTTTTATGTCATCTTCTACTTCCCACGTTGCTTCTTCAACGCCATGTCGATTCCATTGAATCTTCACCAATGGAATCATCTTCGTTTGAAGTTGTTTTTCTTTCCGATCAAGAATCTGAATTGGTTGTTCAAAATAACTCAGAGTTTCATCCAACTCAGCTTCTTCAGTAGGAATAATATGAGAAGCATCAGGCATATACTTTCTCAGCATAGATACATGAAAAACATCATGTATACCCGAAAGAGATGGAGGTAAAGTCAGTCGATATGCTAGATCACCTATCTTCTCTAAAATTTCATAAGGACCAATGAATCTAGGAGACAATTTTCCACGCTTTCCAAATCTGATTGTACCCTTGAAAGGAGAAATTTTCAAGAATACTCTGTCCCCTGTTTCAAAACTCAAAGGTCTTCGTCTGGTATTCGCATATTTGGCTTGCCTATGCTGTGCTGTTCGCATTCTCTGCTGAATCAATTTCACTTTTTCAGTCATCTCTCTAATCAAATCTGGTCCCAATTCAGGTACTTCTGAAACATCATTCCAGTACAATGGTGAACGACACTTCCTTCCATACAACGCTTCAAACGGAGCCATTTCAATGCTGGTTTGATAGCTGTTGTTGTATGAAAATTCCACCAGCGGTAATGAATCTTGCCATGACATACCAAAATCCAATACTATCGCTCTAAGCATATCTTCAAGTGTCTGAATTGTTCTTTCAGATTGCCCATCAGTTTGAGGATGATAAGCAGTGCTTAGATGTAGTTTTGTACCCAGTGCTTGCTGTAAACTACTCCAAAAATGAGAAGTAAATCTGGGATCTCTATCAGATACAATTGATTTTGGTACTCCATGCAGTCTTACTACTTCTCTAACATACAGATCTGCCATTTTATCATGTCGATAGGTCATTCGATAAGGAATAAAACACGCAGATTTTGTCAATCTATCGATAATCACCCAAATTGCATCACAACCTCTGGATGATTTTGGAAATTTCGTTACAAAGTCCATGGAAATATGATCCCATTTCCATTCAGGAACTGATAGACTCTGTAATAAACCAGCAGGTTTCTTTCTTTCCGCTTTTACCTGCTGATCTCATATTCAATTCTGACTGGGAAAATAGATACTTCAGACTCTTATGATCAGAAAAGATCTCAAATTTCTCACCATACAAATAATGTCGCCATATCTTCAATGCAAACACGATGGCTGCCAATTCAAGATCATGAATTGGATATCGAATTTCACGCGGTTTTAACTGTCTTGAGGCGTATGCAATCACATGACCTCGCTGCATCAAAACACACCCCAATCCTTGGTGAGATGCATCGCAATATACTACAAATCCACCAGTACCCAAAGGAATTGTCAATACTGGTGCAGTAGTTAATCTCTTCTTCAATTCAAGAAAACTA
>KV002018.1:59947-80050 GCA_001598015.1 Dorcoceras hygrometricum | reverse complement strand
GAAAAGATTTCAAATTTCTCACCATACAGATAATGTCGCCAGATTTTCAATGCAAATACGATGGCTGCCAATTCAAGATCATGAATTGGATATCGAATTTCACGCGGTTTTAACTGTCTTGAGGCGTATGCAATCACATGACCTCGCTGCATCAAAACACACCCCAATCCTTGGTGAGATGCATCGCAATATACTACAAATCCACCAGTACCCAAAGGAATTGTCAATACTGGTGCAGTAGTTAATCTTTTCTTCAATTCAAGAAAACTAATCTCACATGCTTCTGACCAAACAAAGGGAGCATTTTTCTGTGTCAACTGAGTTATAGGCTTTGCAATACTTGAGAAATCCTGAATAAATCTTCTGTAATACCCTGCAAGACCCATAAAACATCGAATTTCAGCACAGATTTTGGTCTAGGCCAATTGATTACTGCCTCTATCTTACTGGGATCAACTGAAATTCCAGCTCCAGAGATAATATGCCCAAGAAATACAACTTATTGTAACCAAAACTCACATTTCGACAGTTTAGCATACAATTTCTCATCTCTCAAAGTCTGCAAAACTGTTCAAAGATGACTCGCATGATCATTCAAATTCTTCGAATAGATTAGAATATCATCAATAAATACAATCACGAAATCATCAAGATAGCTTTGGAAGACTCGGTTCATTAGACTCATGAACACTGCTGGTGCATTAGTCAATCCAAAAGGCATAACCACAAACTCATAGTGACCGTATCTTGTTCGAAAGGAAGTCTTCGATATGTCTTCATCTCTTACTCGCAATTGATGATATCCCGATCTCAAATCGATCTTTGAATACACTGTCGAACCTTGCAACTGATCAAATAAATCATCTATTCGTGGCAAAGGATATTAATTCTTTACCGTTGCCTTGTTCAATTGCCGGTAATCGATACATAGCCTCCTTGATCCATCTTTCTTTTCGCACAAATAGTACTGGAGCACCCCAAGGAGAAACACTTGGTCTAATGTATCCCTTGGTGAGAAGATCCTCCAGCTGGTCTTTTAATTCCTTTAGCTCAATTGGTGCCATTCGATATGGTGCTTTTGATATTGGTTGTGTACCTGGCATCAATTCAATGCTGAAGTCTACCTCTCGATATGGAGGTAATCCTAGGATCTCATCAGGGAAAACGTCAGCAAACTCGCAGACCACTGGTATATCAACCAGATTCGGGCTACTTTTCTTCATGTCTATTGCATAAATCAGAAATCCCTCCGCTCCTTTCTGCAATAGAATGTTTCATGGTAATAGCAGAGACCAAAGGAATTCTGGCTCGTGATCCCTTACCATAGAATTTCCATTCATCATTTTCTCTGGTTTGAATCGAACCACTTTCTAAAAACAATCTACTGTTGCTCTATACTTGGTTAGCATATCTATGCCCACGATACAATCAAAATCCGATAATCCGAGCACAACACAATCAATTTCAATTGCGTGACCCTCAAACTGTAACATACAATTTCTAACAGCAGTGATCGATAACATTCCTTTCCCCAGAGGTGAAGAAACCGATATTAGTTCAGCTAAGGGTTCAACAGACAACTTATGTTTTCTCTGGTTTGAATCGAACCACTTTCTAAAAACAATCTACTGTTGCTCTATACTTGGTTAGCATATCTATGCCCACGATACAATCAAAATCCGATAATCCGAGCACAACACAATCAATTTCAATTGCGTGACCCTCAAACTGTAACATACAATTTCTAACAGCAGTGATCGATAACATTCCTTTCCCCAGAGGTGAAGAAACCGATATTAGTTCAGCTAAGGGTTCAACAGACAACTTATGTGCTATAACAAAATTATCAGAGATGAAGGTATGTGATGCACCAGTATCAATTAAGACATAAGCTGGAAATTTGCACAAGTAGCAGTTACCTGCAATAACATCATCTGGGGCTGCCTGTGCTTGCTCTTCAGTCAATGCAAACACTCTTGCTTGCTGCTTAGGAGGTTGGCTCACTGTCTGGCTTCCTCCTTGTCTACTTTGTTGTGGATTTTGAGGTTGATAAGAATGTACAGAAGAGGCTTGCCTTTCTGGTGTTAGCATTGTTCTTGCTGCTGCTGAATTCTGGAAATTCCCAGAATTACGCTGAGGACATATTCTTGTGAAATGTCCCGGCTGATTACAGATACGGCAGAGACCAGACACTCCTCTACATTGTTCTGTGGCATGTCTCCCTCCACACTTGGTACAATAATCGCCAGCTTGTTGTCCAGTTTGCATTTGTTTAAAATCGCTCGAGCTGGAAGAACTGCTCGTTCCAGATCGTTTGAATTGTTTCCCTTTTCCTTTAAAGAAACTTTTCTTTTTCCCACTGCTGCTGCTTCCAGCATCAAAACGAGGGGGTGGTGGAATCTGTGGGTTCTCTGCTGCTTTGGCTGCTGCTGGCACAAATTGTGCATTTCGCTGCCTTAATAATCCAGCTTCTGCTCCTTTTGCTCGGTTCAACGCATCAGCAAAAGTATTTGGTCTTCCAGTATTTATCAAGGTAAATACATCTGGATTCAATCCATTAATGAATTGATCCGCTTGTGCTTCATCACTAATAGCAACATGTAGTGCAAATTTCAGTAAACTTGTGAACTTGGCAACGTAATCCTCTATATTCAACTGCCCTTGTCGCAAGTTCGCAAATTCCGCTCCTTTATCCTTCCTATAAGAAACTGGGAAGAACCTTTGATAGAAAGCCGTGCGGAATACTGCCCATGTAATCACAGTACCCTGATTTTCAAGCGCTTTCTTTGTTGCCACCCACCAGCTTTTCCCTATACCATGCAACAGGTGTATAATCAGTTTCACCCGACGCTCATCAGTGTAATCAAGTGCTTCGAATAACTGCTCAATATCTTCTAACCAGTTTTCACAATCAATAGCACTTTCTGTTCCTGTCAACGTCGGTGGTTTAAACGACTGAAATCGTTTCAAAAAAGTCTCCATTGGAGTAGCAGCTGCATTCAAAACCTCCGTAGATGTACTACCCTGTTCTGTCTGCCGATTCGTGGTTCTTCGAGGAGGCATATCTAGGAATCAAACAGACATTTTTATCATGTCTCATCAAGCAATAACAAATCAATCTCAGTCCCTCCTCTGATTAGCATACATTAATGTACTGCTGCTCAAGAGATCGAGTGCTGATTCATACTTCACTCAATACATGCTGTTAATCACTTCCAACGCATGTAATTCTCATAATTCTTTGATATATTCTTACCATTTATTCACAAAACTCATGTGATATAAATTCAAAAGCAGTAAGACATATACCACACAAGCATGCAATTCATAATCTAAACAATCAGGAAGAACTCGATCTACCCCACTCATCTAGTTCAATGATCTCACTGATGTAGTAACGCTCTAATACCACCTGTTGTGAGGCTCTCTGCTCACAATTAATCCTCTAATCTTAATCAGTGGGTTATTCATTTAAACTAAACAAGTTTAACAAATCTAATCTGGTTCATACATAAATTACTAAAAAAAACTTTTCAACCAGCAGAAGCGTAAATCAGCAGAAGCACAAAGGTTGAGCTTGTATCGACAATAGTATTCATTTATACAAATGCTTCATGGTTTATAGCGATTACAAGCTAAGTTCACTAGTACACGCTTATATCTTATATACAAAACCAGACTTGAGAAACCTACGACCAACTGTCCAAACATCTAGACTATCAGCTGGTTTTTATTCTTCCTGCTGTTGGTCCAGCGTCTAGGTAGGTGTTCATCACTATTCTTGGTTGCTCCCCCACTAGGTCCTTCTTCCTGTTGTCATGCACACACACGAAACAAAACAACAGCCGGATAAACTCCGGTGAGAATCATCTCAGTATAATCAGCAGGTACGCATAATAACAATAAAATGCACAACAGTTTATCAACTGTAAAACAAATGCAATGACATGAAATGATTCTAGTTCTCTTCTTCGATCTCAGAATTGATTCCATATCAGTTCAACGCCATCAAGATTCGTATCCGATCTTGACATGAATATTCATCTATCGAAACCATCTCCGGCTTCGAAAATCAGGCCAACTCAGTCCTGGGCATTAGAATCAATTCAATTTTCTTCAATATGCAAACTCATGCAAATATAAAAGATCCACTACCTGTGATGGATCGACACACACATAACTCAAGTTCTAATTCAAGAACAGTTCTAAATCAAGAACAGTAATCAAATATGTATGTGATTTCAGCGGAATACTCCAGAAATATCATTCTCGAGTAATCTAGTTCCTGACTCTTCTCTCAGATTATACCTTTGTTCCTCTGTTTTCAAATACTTCAATCAGTGTTCTTAAGCTCTGTTCCTCACTTCCGGAGATACTCGCAAGATCAAAGGTCGATAGCTGAAATCAAGATGTTCTCAGCATTTCAAATTCACTCTTATTTATAGACAACGATTTCTGTGGCTCTGCAGCATTTCCAACGTGTTCAATTCGAGTTCCACGTGTCATGCTGAGTATTCAAACAAGATATACTCCCACCGCTTCGAAAGTGGATAATGATAAACAGATTCCTCAACTGCTGTTGATCGTACTCAGTTGCTGTTCGAATATCATTCTCTTGTTCTTCAGCAGAAGCAATAACCAGCTGTAGTAGCAACCAGTCGCAACATGAATCCAGTCGCAACATGAATCCAGTCGCAACACTTAGAAACGCAAAACGATGTCGTTATAACTAATTCCTACGACGTCGTTACATGTCATCAGCTGGTACTACCTTTATTAAAAGAAACCAGCAGCTGGTCGCTCTCTTATTCCAACGGCTGATTTCGCAACATTAGTCGAAACGGCATCGTATCAACGTTATAACTAATTCCAACGACGTAGTTACATGTCATCAGCTGGTACTACCTTTATTAAAAGAAACCAGCAGCTGGTCGTTCTCTTATTCCAACGGCTGATTTCGCAACATTAGTCAAAACGGCATCGTATCAATATTTCCTGTTTATAATCAAAACAGTGTCGCATTGTTCCCTCGACTGGATAACCAGCAGATACAACAATCTATCGACTGAGTTCCAATTCCTTGCCTGGTTGCTAAACGACATCGTATCGAAGCTCATAGTCATAAGTCAAAACAATGTCGCATTATTCTCTCAGCTGGAACCATTTTCACCTCGACTGGTTTGCGTTTATTATCAACACGACGACGTCGTACCTACGTCATCATCAATCAGCCGATACATCATCAACCAGCAGGTACATAAACCAGCAGATGCGTAAGGAACTCTTGCTGCTGATTCCTCGTGTAGTAACCAACACGTGGCGCTTTCTTATTAACTCTTGTATTCGCGCATCTGCTTCCAGCTGTAACAAAAAATAACGCTTCAACTGATTTTCAAAATACAACCAGTCGCGAGCTACAGTAACCTGCTGCTGATTTTATCAAATCGCTTCGCCTGGTTACTTCGTCTGGTTCTCACACTTAGCGCGATTTAACGATACACAGTTCCTGAATCACCCAACACTTCCAGAAGAAATCCGAGCTCATAATCAAACTTCATCAAATTCTTAAATGTCAAAATTACTCAACTAATCCTCTTCTTAATGATTCTGGGCATTACACTTCCCGTGGCGGAAGAAGGGGAGATGTAGGAGATTGAGCTCCGAACTTCTAGAAACAAATCGCAGCGTATTTTCTTTACTGTTTTCAGTACTTGCATTCATACGCATCACATATTAGCTTAAGCGTTTAAAAATGTTTAATTGGCTTCGAACGATAGAGTGCAGTTTGAGTGATTTCCGTATATTTTATTTACATTACTCAATCTGTATCTCGATGCACAAAGTATTCAAGAACAATGAGCTATTGCAGCTCAAGTTAAGCTGACCAGATCATTCTGCCAAAGTGTCGAGCTGGTTTTGGCCTTCCGGCTGGAATCAGCATGTTTAGCGCTAGCCTTGTATCGGGCTGGTTTCAACTCAAGTTGAAACCAGCTTGATCTTTGCGAACCCGGCTTCAACTTATGGCTGAATCCTGCGTCTTGTCATTCGGTCTGGTTACACCCTCTAGCAGCAGTTATTGATCGAATAACTAGTCATTGCACATACATAGAGGGTCTGTGCTATAAATCGATCCAACAAGTGGTATCAGAGCAGGTTGTTCTTGAATAGTGCATTTTCTTCGAAAAATATTGTTAAACAGTTTTACGCTCTGATATCCGTTCGTAAGCCTCTCTATGTTACAAAATTTTAAGATTTTAAAACTCAGTGCATATGGATACGGGGAGGAATGTTTATTGAATTTCAGAGAAATTTCTCGAAAGGAAAGAGCGGCAACATCTCTTCCGACGAGCTGACAGATTGCGCGAGATCTGTGGATGCCAAGATCTCTAAGGCTGGGCGAGGCTAAGCCTTAGGGAAAAATGGAAGAGATTCTGTGGATTGAATCTTCTATTGCTCCTCTGATCTATATATATGAGTTTTTCTGAGTAGCATAGAATTTGTTTTCAAAATATCATGCATTCATAAGGATTTCGACAAACTGCCTTCCCATGCATAATGTTTTATTTCGAAAAAATTACCCCATGCTCTGTTGAGGGGGAGTTTCGTTTTAAATATTAAGGGGGAGACAAGATTTCAAGCTCTTTTTGATTCCCACAAAAAGGGGGAGAATATTTTCAAGCATAAACATACCTGCATATGTTTATCCGGATTTTGTGTAAATCAAAAAGGGGGAGATTGTTGGATCTGTTTTTACAGATCAGAATCTAAGTTTTGATTCACACAAAATCCATTACTATTTTACTAACGATTTAAATTAAGTGCGTAGGTTGAGCTGAACAGAAAAATGCGATTTCGGAGGCCTAAATGAAGGAATTTGGCCGAAAAGCAGCTTAGGTCATGAACAAAGTTAATGAGTCTTGCTCGTTGGACCGTTTCGGAGGGGGCAGCACGGGTCTCAGGCGAAAGTATGCAAGCTCATCTCGGACCCTACGAGCTGGATAAAGAGAAATGTAACAGCTCAGAAGCAAGCTGGAACAAATCACTGATAGCAGATTGATTGAGAGCAGATAGCAGTGCAGATTAAGGAGTAGTCCAAGCTAGAACAGTAAGGGGACGCCCAAGCTGGTCTAACATAGGACAACTTAGCTGGTGCAGTGAGGGGACACCCGAGCTGATCCAGCTAAGGACAACCAGATCGTAGAGGATACCCAATCTGGTTCACCAGTTTGAAGTAGTATAGCGTGATGAAGAAGCGACCAGCTCGAAGACCAGCTGAGGGCAACCAGCTGGTAGAGATCAGCCCAAAGTTCAGCAACCAGCTTGGAGTGCTATGGTCAAAGTCAAACCAGCCCGAAATATCGGTATAAACCAGCTGGATGGTGGGAAGAGCAGAAACCAGATGAGCAGAATGGAGCGACCAGCTCAAAGCAAAGCAGTTTGAACACAAATACATGTGAAGATTGAATTAGTGTTGTTCAAACTGATTTGCTGCGTCCTGTTCACATCAAGAACAAACTCACAAAGCTCAATTTCAGAAAAGGCTGCAGCGCATTTAATGAAGAGAGCTTAAAGTCAACAAAGCCTGTAGAAGCATTAAATGCAAAGGACACAAGGTACAACTATGTCAGACTTTTCAGAAGACTTTCCAACGGGAAGAAACTTGTGTCCAACGGATTAAATCTGCACAAAGGATATATATATGAGCAGCAGAAGATGCAAAGGAGTAGGGGTGTGCATGAGCAAAAACAGATTAATCAAATCTACTGCACAACCATGGGAAGATAGCATAAAATCAGCTCGAAGAGGAGCACTTCCCAACGTGTGAGAATACATTCGAGAGAGAGCATACACTGTATAATTCTCACACACAGATTCACTCACATTTGATAGCCGAGAGCTTAATTGTTTAGATGAGTGAATCATAAACACAAATCATTGTGTTGTCTTTCGCACTGAGACGGTAAAGAAGTGTGTGTAGCCTTTCGCACTGAGGCGTAAAAGAAGTGTGGTTAGTCACACAGCTTGCGGGCTGGTGTGCAATGGTAGATGCTAGGAGTTCTTGCGGCTACGGGTCATAGAGAGTGGGTTGCAGCGAGGGTCGTTGTAATCAAATTCTTCTAGTGGATCCTCCCCATGGCGGAAGAAGGTGAGATGTAGGAGATTGAGCTCCGAACTTCCAGAAACAAATCGCAGCGTATTTTCTTTACTGTTTTCAGTACTTGCATTCATACGCATCACATATTTGCTTAAGCGTTTAAAACTGTTTAATTGGGCTTCGAACGATAGAGTGCAGTTTGAGTTATTTCCGCATGTTTTATTTACATTACTCAATCTGTATCTCGGTGCACAAATTATTCAAGAACAATGAGCTATTGCAGCTCAAGTTAAGCTAACCAGATCGTTCGACCGAAGTGTCGAGCTGGTTTTGGCCTTCCGACTGGAATCAGCATGTTTAGCGCTCGCCTTGTATCGGGCTGGTTTCAACTCAAGCTGAAACCAGCTTGATCTTTGCGAACCCGACTTCAACTTCTGGCTGAATCCTGCGTCTTGTCATTCGGTCTGGTTACACCCTCTAGCACCAGTTATTGATCGAATAACTAGTCATTGCACATACATAGAGGGTCTGCGCTATAAATCGATCCAACAGAGTTTTTGTCACCAAATCTGAATTTGCGTACGACTTGATCAAATCTGAGTTGACTGTCCAAAGCTGAGTTGACCAGTCAAAGCTGAGTTGACTGTCTCGGATCTGAGTTGACTGCTGACTGTCCAGATATGATTTGACTGCTGACTGTATAGATCTTAGTTGACCGACACGAATCTGAGTTGACCGAACTGACCGAACCGAATCTGAGTTGACCGAACCGAATCTGAGTTGACCGACTTTTTTTTTGGGTTTTCATACAGAGTATGCTAGAAAGGGAAATGCATTTAATGAAGATGTACTTATATAGTACAAGAATTTAAGACGCCGTAGGAATTTCAATTTGGATCATTCGACATGTATACTGGTAACATTTATTATCGTTGTATCCAAAGGGTATAAATAGAAGAGCAGATCAGCTGTGAAGAGGTTACCGGTCATGAAATCAATGACTTATGAACTTAAAAATTTTCAAGAGAAAAACAGAGTTCATATGTCGAACCAGCTCATGGCTAGTGACACACGCACACAGATTGCTTATTCAATTCTTTGTGTCACACAAACATTAGTACACACACTCGGTAGTGTTGAACAAACACTGTAAATCATAAACAGAGAGTGTTGAGTGCTGGATTTGCACAACCAGCTTAGAGCTACGTTCGTTGTATTTCAAACCAATTCGTGTGTCCGTGTTCTTGGTTGAGTGCTAGGAGTTCTTGCAGCTACTGGCTGTCAGATCGAGTTTGTACAAGGAGTTGTATAAATCAAATCTTCTAGTGAATATCCTTCCCATTGAGGAAGAAGGGGAGACGTAGGAGATTGAACTCCGAACTTCAGAAACAAATCTCTCGATTCTATCATTAACTTTTATGCATTTAACTGTTCACTGTTGAATAGTTTTCTTTCCGCATAAAACATTTTTATTACATAAGACAACATCAATCATTGAGATCCCTCTAAGCTGAAAACTCGGCTTAGAGGTTAGTTACGAGCTGTAAAATTTTTGAAATCAACTTTTCAATTAAAAAGTAGCAAAGGAGTTCATTCACCTCCCTCTGAACTCCCGAGCTTGTTTTTCGATCCTATCAAGTGGTATCTAAGCTCGGAATCTCAGTGTTTGAACAACTTGTTTATTATTTTTGTTAAACATGTCGATTTCTCACAAAAAGATTTCCATGTTTCCCAAGGAGGAGTATGACGTTTGGAAGATCCGGATGCAGGCTCACCTGGCAGCAAAAGATGATGACATGTGGTTTGTGATCACTGACGTCCCCATCAGGATCATGAGACCAAACACAACAATAGCTATATAAGATGGTGCGCCTCAGTGGACAGAAAAGCCAAGGATAGAATGGACATCCGAGAATAAGAAGAAAGCTAATCTGGATAACGTCGCCAATGACATCTTTTACAAGACACTAGACAATAATATGTTTGGAAAAATCCAGACGTGCACTACAGCGAAAGAAATCTGGGAAAAGCTGAACCAGATCTATGAGGGCAACGAAGAGACCAAAGAAAAAAGGTTAACCGTGTCCCTGCAGAAATTTGAGCTGATGAAAATGAAGCCCGAGGAGACCATGACACAATTTGATGAACAGTTCAGTTCACTGGTGATTGAGTTAACCAGATTGGGAAAATCTTATAGCAACAGGGAGTTGGCCCTGAAGGTGATGCGAGCACTACCTAAGGAGTGGGATGTGAAGACAATGTCCATGCGGGAGTCCAAGGACTTGAACAAGCTGGAGATTCACGATTTGTTTGCTAACCTGAAGGCTTATGAATTGAGCTGGAAACAAGAGCGGAGTTTGAGCCCTCAACTTCCCCACCAACCAGAGCTCTTTCTGCTACAATTCTAGAACAGAGTCCATGTTCTATAAGCAGCAGATCAACAGAGGAGCTGAACAAGGATGCTATGTCCTTGTTCATTAAGAAATTCGGGAAATTTATGTGGAAGCAAAAACCTAAACCTTCCTCTTTTGATTCTCCTAAAAAGAACTTTAGTTCTCCTTCTAATGACAAGTGTTATAAGTGTGGCAGGCCTGGTCACTTCATGGTTGATTGCAGGAAGCCAAAGCTGGATGCGGAGATGCAACCAGATCGCAGCACCATCAAGGACAAGAAGGAGAAGAAACTTTATCGGAAGAGGAGAACGGAGAAGGCTATGGTTGCTGAAGAGAACAAGAGTGCATGGGCTAATTCATATTCAGAGGAATCCAGATCTGGAACATCCTCATCCAGTGAAAGCGAGGATGAAGTACAGTGTCTCACGGCTGATGACACTGATGAGGTATTCTATTTTTCCAATCTAGAATTCACACGTGAGGACCTTGTCACAGCACTTAATGACATGGTTCAAGAGTACATGAAGCTTTCTCAATCATTCGAGGAAGTCAAAGCTGAAAGAGAGAGCCGTGCAACAAAAGCTGAGATGTTTAGCTCAAGCGACATGCAAGCTTCTCTAACTAAGCTTGCAACTGGGAACGAGGAGTTGAAAAGCAGGTCACAGGAGATGCTCTATGAGAATCAGCGATTACCTGGTATAATAAGCTCCTGGACTAGGTCTTCTGCTTTCCTGGATAAACTCCACGGAGCCATGAAGCCAACTGGTGACAAATCTCATTTAGGCTGTGATGGCAATGATAGCAGTACAGTAGAAACCAGTAGTACCCCACAGCTGGCTAGAACAAAACTTCAAACAATGAATTTTGAAAAATCAAGCACAGGATAGTCCGTAGAGGCACAATCTGTTGAAGAAAAGATGGCAGCTAAGCCTCCAATATGGCAAGAAAGATCTTGCCGGCTGGGGTATACTACTTCTGAGAAGTCTCGGGAAAGCTGGCTAAAGAAGAAAGTTGAACAGATGAGGGGAAAATCCAAATCTGGAGGTAGAAAGAAAAGACAATTTTCTAATGCTCCTACGAAGGACAGGCAGTACAGGCCTAGACACAAGGAGTCCAGATCTCATGGCACAAATACTGCTCATAAAACTCAATCCAGATCAAAGAACACACACGGACCACACACATATTTTGATCCGCCCACTGATAAAGTGGTTAAGATTATCGAAGTGTGGGTCCCAAAAGGATTAATCAAGCCTGGACCCAAATAAATCAAAGGGTACCAAAATTGTTTTATTCGTGATTGTAGGAACAACAGGTGTCAAAGCTGGAGCAATCAACGTGGTATCTGGACAGCGGTTGTGCAATGCACATGACTAGAGATGCCATGCTGCTAATAGATATCAAGCAATGAAATGAACCCAAGATCACTTTTGGTGACAATTCAAACGGTAACACCATGGGTAAGGGTAAGCTTACCCATGGTAAATTTACTGTCAACAACGTTCTCCTTGTTGAGAACCTGTGCTACAATCTGATTAGTATCAGTTAGTTGTGTGACAGTAACTATTCAGTTAAATTTCAAAAGCACACATGCACTGTTCTAAATCCGGAAGGTCTGACCGTATTGGTAGGTCATCGATCTGGGAATACATACAAAATAGACTGGTCAGATCAGCCGCACTCAGAACAAAATTTCCTAGTAGCTAACTCTTCCAAGAGCTGGCTATGGCATCAGGGGATGAATCATCTGAATTTCAAAACAATTGCCAATCTGAGTAAGCGTGAACTAGTTGATGGCTTGCCCAAGAAAAAATTTTTAAAATACAAGGTTTGCTCTGCTTGTCAGCAGGGAAAGCATTCAAAATCCACTTTCAAAACTAGAGGCAGTAATAAAACTTCTCGTAAGCTGGATCTTTTACATATGGATCTTTTTGGTCCCATACCCGTAACCAGCTTATGGGGAATGAAGTATACCCTTGTCATAGTTGACGATTTTTCAAAATTTATTTGGGTGTTGTTTTTAAAATCCAAAGATCAAACTGCCAACCAGCTGATCAAGATTTCAAAACGTTTTCAAAATGAGCAATCTTGCAGTGTCAACCGGATAGGAGTGACAGAGGAACAGAGTTTTTGAATTTTAAAATTTCCTCTTATCTGGATGACATTGGAATCAAACATGAGTTAGTGCCGCTAGAACACCTCAGCAAAACAGGTTAGATGAGCGTAGAAATCGAACTTTAAAAGAAGCTGCTACAACTATAATTGCTGATTCCGGCATTTCAAATAAATTTTGAGCTGAAGCAATAAACACAACTTGCTATACTCAGAACAGATCAATGAAGCAAGAAACCTGATATTTCGTATTTCAGGGTGTTTGGATGCAAATGTTTTACCCATATAAATGGTAAAACTTATTTAAAAGCTTTTGATGTCAACTCTGATGCAGGTATATTTCTGGGATATTCAGTCGTGAGCACAGCTTAGAGTGTTCAACAACAGAATGCTAACTGTTGAAGAATCAGCTCACGTTGTGTTTGATGAAACTAGATTTAGATCAACATAAGCTTCAAAGCTAAATGATTTGTGTACTCATCTGGAATCTACTAATCTGGATGAATCGAGTGACGACGAGGCACAAAACAGATGTCAAGCTGATGACCAACATGCATTGGACATGCCAATTACAAACGTAGATATTCGAGATTTTGCGCAAGCTGGTCCAGATCGTGATCAAGCAGGTGGAGAACATGCACAAGATGATGGGCCAAACATAACAAGTGGTAATCTAACAAGTGGAGTTCCAGATGATCCAGCAAGGCATGCAGGGGGAACAGAACGAAGCGTCAACCTCACATAGGCCAGGTCTCCGGTGGAATAAAAATCATCCACCTAAGTTGGTCATCGGTAATAATACTGCACCTATTAGGACACGAGGCCAAATGGTAAGTGAATATTTTAATTTTACATTCATTTCGCATATTAAACCTAAGAAGTTAGAAGAGGCTTTAGTGTACCCGAGTTGGATAGAAGGAATGCAAGAAGAACTTAGCCAATTCGAACGCAGTAGAGTGTGGCATCTAGTTCCTAGACCTGATGATCAAAACATTATAGGTGCCAAAATGGGTCTTTAGGAATAAACTCGATGAAAATGGCAACGTAGTTCGAAACAAGGCTAGTCTAGTAGCTCAAGGCTATAGGCAAGAAGAAGGCATAGTTTCGAAGAATCTTTTGCACCTGTAGCTAGACTAGAAGCAATTCATATATTTCTTGCATATATCGCATATAAAACTTCAAGGTTTATCAGATGGATGTCAAAAGTGAATTTTTAAATGGCATTCTGAATGAGGAAGTGTATGTTACACAACCTCCTGGCTTCAAAGATCATACCAGACCAGACTTTGTGTATAAGCTTGATAAAGCTTTGTATTGTCTGTAACAAGCTCCCAGAGCTTGGTATGATACATTGTCCAAATTTTTAATAGATAATGATCTTGTTATCAGTTTTGTTGACAAGACACTGTTTAAATTTGTTAAGAATGACCATGTCTTGTTAGTACAGATATATGTTGATGACATTATTTTCGGCTCTACTAATTCTAAGATTTGTGAAAAATTTTTCCAAGCTTATAAAGGACAAAATTCGAGTATGAGCATGATGGATGAGCAGCTTGGTATGATACATTGTCCAAATTTTTAATAGATAATGATCTTGTTATCAGTTTTGTTGACAAGACACTGTTTAAATTTGTTAAGAATGACCATGTCTTGTTAGTACAGATATATGTTGATGACATTATTTTCGGCTCTACTAATTCTAAGATTTGTGAAAAATTTTCCAAGCTTATAAAGGACAAATTCGAGATGAGCATGATGGATGAGCTGACATTTTTCCTAGGATTACAAGTAAAGCAGCTTGAAGATGGAATTTTCATCAATCAAGCAAAGTACAAAGGACTTCTCAAGAAGTTCGGGATAGAAAATTGTTCGTCACCAGCTACTCCGATGAGTGCTTTCATCAATATGAACAAAGATGAAGCTGGATCTGCAGTTGAGGTAACAATGTATTGTGGGATGATGGATCTCTATTGCACCTAACCGCAAGCAGACCGGACACTATGTTCTCGGTTTGTATTTGTGCAAGGTTCCAAGATAATCCAAAACAGTCACAGTACATTGACGTTAAGAGTATTTTGAAGTATTTAAAGGGTACACATGGGTCTTTGGTATCCCAAAGACTCAAGTTTCAATTTGATTGGATACAGTGATGCAGATTATGCAGGTTGTAAGATTGATCGGCTTAGAACTAGTGGAACTTGCCATTTCTTGGGTGATAGACTAATTTCGTCGTTTAGCAAGAAACAAACATAAAATGATACATCCACAGCTGAGGCAGAGTACCTAGCAGCTGGGAGCTGTTGCGCACAAATTCTTTGGATCCATCAACAGCTCAGGGATTACGATGTTAATGCAGCAGAGGCATCCATCTTCTGTGACAACACATGTGCAATCGCGATCACTCAGAACCCCGTACTTAATTCTGGGACCAAGAACATAGACATCAGACATCATTTTATTCGAGACCATGTGCTAAAGAAGGACGTTCGGGTGGAGCATGTGCCAACAGATCAGCAAGTAGCTGACATCTTTACCAAGCCTCTACCAGACGCTAAGTTTTCTTATTTTAGAAACATTTTAGGTCTCCTTGATATGTCTTGATTGTGTTCTGCATGAATATGTTCAGGGGGAACAAAATAATTCCAAAAAGATAATGGCAAAGTCAGCAGTTTATCACCGAACTGGTCCGCTCTGTGCTGATCTGGTCTAGCTTAGAGACATACAAAGTATGATGTTATCACGATTTTTGAGTTAAATTTTCTTATGCTGGTATATGAAATCGAACGGATGAGATAAATTAGTCTTTTAAAATTCATTTTAAATCGGACGGTCATATATATGGAATTTAAAATGACTCTTTAATGTGATGATGACACGTGTTCATGCAAAACCCTTCTCTCTCATCTTTCGTACAAAAACAGTTTTCTTTACTTTTTCAGTACGCTTTCAAAATTTTCGCGCACTCTAGAAATTTAGCAAGCAGTTTACAAGCTTTTTCTTGCAATATCTCGCAATTCCTTTGCTTCCTACCCCTTTAATATCCGAAATGGATGCTTCTCTATTCTTCAATGCTATGCAGGTTGATTTCACGTCTGTGCTTGCTATTGAGCACACTGGGATGGTACGGATATTTAAGTCCCTGGAGGGGATAGGGCTTAAGGGATTTTTGGAGGTATCTAAGGGAGTTGTAACTGAATTCTTTGCGAACGCAAAAGTTATCACGAGGACAATTGTGTGTTTTGTCGCCAATCGGAAAATGGTGGTTACAAAGGATATGTTTGCTGAGGCGTTTGGTTTGCCAACTGAGGGGACAGTTAGCTTTCTTCATATTCCAACTCAGACGGTGGTGGAAATGCGAAGGAAGTTTTCTGGTACTGATGTTCCGTTTAGGGCATCGAATAAGAAGAAGAAAATGAAGATGGAGTACAGATTGCTGCATGATATTGTTGCAAAGGCACTGTGTTCCAAAGCTGGTTCCTTTGACGTGGTTACCAGTGAAAAGTTTGATTTGATGGTAGCTATAAGTGCCGATTTGAAGGTGAATCACAGGTTTTGTTCCAGATTTTTATTGGTATGGTGCACTGCCCTAGCCGATAGTCTCAAGGCTTGCAGTGCAATTAAGTGTTCGGTTGGGAACGACAGGTGAAAGAAGATCTCGGGAAGGCCATCAAGCTCCACCCGCAAAAGGTGTTGAAAAACAAGTCTGTTCACACCTACATAAAAAAGAATCTGGGTGTTGGTCCAGCTGGTGAAACCAGCAAGGTATCAGGTGCAACAACGAGTGAACAACAATCCACTGCCGATAGTCTTCAGTCTCTCACTAAGAAGCCAGATCAGGAGGTTGGTGAGACAACGAAGCCAGAGAAGGCGGCTGTTGAGAAGACGAAGAAGAATAAGGAAAATGTTGTTCCAGTAGTGAAGAAGCAGAAAAGGGGTGTGAAAAAACCAGTGGAGCCTAGGAGCCAAGCTGCTCAAGCAACATCCACGTCTTGGACTAGCTCAGACACGGATTCGTGCCCGTTGGCTAAGCTGAAGAAAGGTGGCGCTGCACCCAAGCGCAAACTTATTGTGGATCCATTGGATTCAGAATCCACTGTGTCTGTTCCACTGAAGCTGATCACGAAAAGGCACAGGACAAAGAGAACCAAGAAGGTGAAGCCTACTGCCGGTAACCAGGCTGTATCCCAACCTGATCCGATTCCGAATTCCAGCTGAGGCTGAAGCTGTCTCCACCATTGCTGATCCCAAAGCCAATATGGAGACAAATCTAGAAGTGGAGAGACATGCTGATGATTCTTCCACCGCTGCTGATCAGGAAGAGCATGTGGAGTGTAGTAACAAAATAGAGATAGAGGCTGAACGAGGGTGCTATTTTGGTCAGATCTGGACATGAGCAACCAGCTCAGCAACCCATGACCTCTACTGGGAAGGGTATCTTTGCTCCAGAGGAAATCAGGGAGATCAACTGGGCAACGCATTTTTTGCCCAAAATAGACCCAACCTCAAAGGTCAAAGAGATTTTGGACGCTTTTGCCAGCCGAACCCAATGGAGGAGCATTGTATGTTGGTGCTCAAATCAGCGTGGTAAGATGTATCCAGCAGAATGTCTGACTTTGACAAGTGGGTACACTTCCGCACTATGGTAAGGCTAAATACTGTTACGTCACTGACGATTTTGGACGCTTTTGCCAGCCGAACCCAATGGAGGAGCATTGTATGTTGGTGCTCAAATCAGCGTGGTAAGATGTATCCAGCAGAATGTCTGACTTTGACAAGTGGGTACACTTCCGCACTATGGTAAGGCTAAATACTGTTACGTCACTGACGCCCATTGATAGTTTGGCCAAAATGGAAGACCAATTTTTATTTTGGGCTGAGACCGAACTGGTATCTGAAATGTTTAAGCGAAGGACGCTGGTGCTGTGCAAGCTGTATGAGATGGAGATTCAGAAGAGTAGATGAGCACCGTGCTAACTTTAATCCAGCTGAGCCGTCTGTTAATTACGATTACATGTGTATCCGGTTTCTAAGCCGTGAACTTAAGGAAATCGTGAATCAGCACAGGGCTATGTGAAGTCTAGCTGGTCTACCTTTTCTGGCCTTGTAAGTCTCAATCGCAGGAGATGCTGCAAATGTGGATCTTCCACAGATACCTGGACTGAGGCACGTAAACTGCTGTTAACAGGAGCCACTACAGCTCAGCAGGAGAAGCCAAAGATTCTTGGCATTGAGTTCTCAACTCAAGCAGAACAGGTACAAACGACAGTGAAGCAACCAACTTAGCAGGAAGGGCAGGTAGAAGAGATTGTTAGGACAGTTGAATGTGGAAGAGACTGAAGCCATTAATTTTCAAGAACATCAGGTGTCAGGCCCCGTGCTAATTACTAACGATTAACACATAATAAGCGCATAAACACGGAAGCTAAAAATCAGGGCTTAAAAATTTTTCGAAATGCAATGGGCCTGAACTCAATTCATACATTCAAAATATCGATAATTAAAATATGAGTTGACTCAAACTCAAACACAACAAGTAACAACATGGTTACCTGAAGCTCCTGCAAATGGGCAACGCAGACCCAAACAAGACAAAAGCAGGAAACAAGTACGAGGTCAAGCCTCAGTACGAAGAGCTATCAAAGCAGATAAACATGCAACATGCTATAAATCAATGTTATGAATGCATGAGGCTGTCAAAGGAAATCAGTCAGCTAGGCCGGTGCAACAACCAGCAAATCATATCAAGTCGCCTCTATACCACGGTCTATCAACCGAGAAATCATAGGTCCGTGATCATCGGGGCCCGTCAGCCCATCACAGCTCGGTGGTAGACACTCGTATCCGGTAGTCACCGCTCCGACGATAGCGTTGGACTTTACAGGCACGACCAATAAGTCGGCCAGTCGCAACGTGGCACCCAATAAGGTTATCAAATCAAATCTGTAACTCAGGCTCAAGATGTATGCATGAATGCCAATCATTATCAATACTCGATGCATACAATTCATAATACGTGAAACAAAGTATAACTCAATCAATTCCATCATTTAAATTCACGTAAGCCACATAACAGCAATTCATAACATCGAAAGGTAGACATGTTCACACTCAAACTGCTAAGGGCTGCTCAATTCGTACCTTCCAAATTTCTAAGTTTTACCTACAATTTCCTCAAAGAAACGCAGCAACTCAAGGCCTCAACAAATCTGATTTCCAGCAATATACCAGGCAATAAACACAACAACACAATTCTGATTTTTCCAGCAATACACCAAACGAATTCTGCACAACAATGATCACAAGAAAAGGTCCCAATAAATCTGGTAAGGAACCCGCTAAAGACACAGCGCATAATTCTTAAGAAAACCAACCAAACTCACGGCATTTACACATTCTCTCACAGCCAATAACCAAAGGCACACGGCTGGAAATTTATACACAAGATTTCAAGAAGATTTCTACTACGAACTCACGACCAACACACACTAAATTCACGGCCAATCTCCTCAAAACCCATGACTGTAATTTCATAAACTCAAACCAGCGTTCCATGCCAACAATACAACTTAACAAGGGCTAAAATACAGGCTAGGAACCATATCTCATCCCAATTTCAAAAACATACCTGAATGCTCAAACCTGCTGCCGAAATCAACAGCTTCGTGATTCTGCTCCAGCTCACTTCAGCCTTCAAGATTGGTATGGAAAGCAAGATCTTTTTGAGAGCTTTCCAACTCTACCAAGAACGCGAAAATCGGAGGTCGGAGTCAACGGGAAATGGCCGGAGAAGTTTAGGGTGAATAGTGACCCGCGAGTTGGAGAAGAGAAGAGAAGAGGATTTGGGAGAATTTGTTATGTACGTTTCTCTATCTCAAAAATGGAAGGCCACCTATTGCAAAATATATATATATATATACGTATCGTACCTGCTTAATTAGCCACCGACAGATTTCTTCGAAAATTCAGATTTCAACTCAAAAATTCCGAAATTCTCCGAATTGCACTAAATGTGATTTCCGACCCGAAAATGCAAACGAAACCTTCAAATAGAACTCCGAACAACCAGAATTCTTTAAAATTCGATTAATCCAACAATTAATCCTTTTATTAAATTTCAGGTCTCACATCAGGACTGTTAGAGTAGATGCCCAACTAGCCAACTTGTGGCGTGTGGGTTTTCATTGACTCTTGTACAAACGATCTTTATATATGATATTCGCATTCTTTTATATGGCATTCTTTACTTTCATTATGTGTGTAATGATTTACAATTGTGTTGAGTAAAGACCTAGAATACACTAAAGCGTATGTTAGATGTGATAGTGGGTATGACGGCTATCATGAAACACATCTAATAGTCGCTGTGTATTCTAAACATGTTCCTAGTCGATTGGGCCGTCAAAATGAGGATAAGGCCGCCCGAGTTCGAGACTAGTATCTGAGATGCGAAGTACCATGTTTCATTGGTAGGGAACATTGTGATGTTCTGAGCATGCAGAT